>LR812543.1:42407793-42417793 GCA_903798195.1 Danio kyathit
TAAAAACAGTAATTATACAGAGTTTATTATTCATATTATTTATTAACTACCATTAAATAGTATTTATTAACCTCTATCCCCACCCCAACCCTTACAATAATGTAAAAACAGTAATTATACAGAGTTTTATTCATATTATTTATTAAACTACCTATTTAAATTGTATTTTATTAACGTCTACCCCAACCCTCAGTAATTATGCTAAGTATTATTGATATTATTTATTAAATTACCCATCAAATACGTCAACCCCTATCCTAACTCTCACAGTAATATAAAAATATTAATCATTGTTGTACAGTGTCACAAAAATTATGTTATATTCATATATTCATATTTATATTCAGCTGTATCCCTTCTAGACTTGACGGATCTTTTGGTTAGAGATGTCATTAGAGGTCACGTGTCATGCATACATTAAAGCCTCGTTAACAGACAGCCAATACAAACACGAGGTCAGTGGCACGAGGAATGTTAAAGACTGAGCAGAGATCAGTGAAAACTGCATTCATCTGGCGCTCAAATCTGAAAGCTGATGGAAGAACGAGGCCATATCGCCACCTAGTGGAGCCACTCAGACCTGACTATTCTTTTTTTTTTTTTTTACACATTTAATAAAAGCATCATTTCTTGGGTATATTTTATTTTTAAATTCCAATGTAATTTAGCCTCTAGATATGCATTATGAAAATACATTTTGATTATATTGGCACTTTTTCCATTGTAATACCATGTACACATTCGTTATTGACTTTATTGCCATTTTATTTCCAACGTAATACTATCACAATTAAATTCATTAATTACAATATTTAATATATTAATTCATATGTTATATACAGTATAATTATTATATTAATTCCTATCATATATATATATACAGTTTTGAGGCATGCATTATGTATATATATATTTTTTTCAGGCATGTTCATGGCATACTATAACTGGTTTTTAGACATAAAAGCATGATTTTACAGTACAGTAATAACTTTCTGAACAGTTATTTATACATATCAAGCATGTACAGTAGTTTATGAGCATGTTTGACAACTCTATTTTCACATTGCACTGAGCAGTGTCTTTTCTATCATATTGTGAAAATAAAACGTCAAAGTATGAGTAATGTCATATTATACTGCATGAAAGATTCAAACACCATGGCAGAGTATTTATAACATGATTTACACTCACCGGCCACTTTTTGTTAGGCAGATCACATGGCAGCAACTCAGTGCATTTAGGCATGGTAGACATGGTCAAGACGATCTGCTGCAGTTCAAACTGAGCATCAGAATGAGGAAGAAAGGGGATTTAAGTGACTTTGAACGTGGCATGGTTGTTGGTGCCAGACGGGCTGGTCTGAGTATTTCAGAAACTGCTGATCTACTGGGATTTTCACACACAACCATCTCTAGGGTTTACAGAGAATGAAGAATATTTCCAGTGAGCGGCAGTTCTGTGGGCGCAAATGCCTTGTTGATGCCAGAGGTCAGAGGAGAATGGCCAGACTGGTTCCCGCTGATAGAAAGGCAACAGTAACTCAATAAGCACTCGTTAGAACCGAGGTCTGCAGAAGAGCATCTCTGAACACACAACACGTCCAACCTTGAGGCGGATGTGCTACAGCAGCAGAAGACCACACCGGGTGCCACTCCTGTCAGCTAAGAACAGGAAACTGAGGCTACAATTCACACAGGCTCACCAAAACTGGACAAGAGAAGATTGGAGAAACGTTGCCTGGTCTGATGAGTCTCCATTTCTGCTGCCACATTCGGATGGTCGGGTCAGAATTTGGCGTCAACAACATGAAAGCATGGATCCATCCTGCCTTGTATCAACGGTTCAGGCTGGTGGTGGTGGTGTAATGGTGTGGGGGAGTTTTTCTTGGCACACTTTGGGCTCATTAGTACCAATTGAGCATGGTGTCAACACCACAGCCTACCTAAGTATTGTTGCTGACCATGTCCATCCCTTTATGACCACAGTGTCTCCATCTTCTGATGGCTACTTCCAGCAGGATAACGGACCATGTCATAAAGCATGAATCATCTCAGACTGGTTTCTTCAACATGACAATGAGTTCACTGTACTCAAATGGCCTCCACAGTCACCAGAGCTCAATCCAATAGAGCACCTTTGGGAT
Source organism: Danio kyathit (assembly GCA_903798195.1). Classification (NCBI taxonomy): domain Eukaryota; kingdom Metazoa; phylum Chordata; class Actinopteri; order Cypriniformes; family Danionidae; genus Danio; species Danio kyathit. Next base: position 42,409,937 of record LR812543.1, read on the forward strand.
GTGGTGAAACGGGAGATTGGCATCATGGATGTGCAGCCGACAAATCTGCAGCAACTGTGTGATGCTATCATGGAGCAAAATCTCTGAGGAATATTTCCAGTACCTTGTTCAATCTACACTATGAAGGATTAAGGCAGTTCTGAAGGCAACAGGGAGTCCAACCCGGTACTAGTAAGGTGTACCTAATAAAGTGGCCAGTGAGTATATAGCCTGAATGACATCTTCAGTAAGTGTAAAACAGGTTACAAAAATAAAAATAAGAAGTGGATTCTTGAAAACATTTGAACTTATTTTCTTTTTTTGACCACTATTTATGTAGACCAACACAATGCTTTTACCCAATATTTTCCGATGTACGTCTTGGGGCTTGCAGCATTCATAAAATCATGTCATATCAAGCTTATTTATTTGGATATTCATATTTTTTGGCCATCATTGATGTGCTATGTGTTGATGACACGGTGGCGCAGAGGGTAGCGCTGTCACCTCACAGCAAGAACTTGCTGGTTCGAGCCTAGACTGGGTCATTTGGCATTTCTGTGTGGAGTTTGCATGTTCTCCCTGTGTTGGCGTGGGTTTCCTCCAGGTGCTCCGGTTTCTCCCACAGTCCAAACACATGCGCTATAGGGGAATTGATGAACTAAATTGGCCATAGTGTATGAGTGTCAGTGTGTGAAAGTGTATGGGTGTTTCCCAGTACTGGGTTGCAGCTGGAAGGGCATTCGCTGTGTAAAACATATGCTAAAATAGTTGGTAGTTCATTCCGCTGTGGCGACCCCTGATGAATAAAGGGACAAAGCCGAAGGAAAATGAATAAATGAATGAATGCCTCTGCATGTCAATAAGAGATAAAAATAGTCTGCTCTTGTTATCTTTAAGTGAAATCTGAAAATGCACTTCCTGTTTGTGTTCAGGTAAATTCTCAGATTAAGTCTGTCTGTGATATTGGGCGTGGCTAACATACTTAACCACGCCTCTTCAGCTGTCAGCGCTATGAAAACAAACAGAAATGGTGAGGAGGAGGAGTCTGTTAGGTTGTAATAACTCTCCCCTTTTCTAAACCCTTTTCCTCATCTTTCTGAATGAAACGCCTACTTTACTACATCCAATCAGCTCGCAGTAGAAAAAACAAGCCACGCCCACTGTTTTCTCATTTAACCTTCCGTTTCTCTAGGAACTGCGCCACAATACGGGAACAAAAACAGTTTTAGTTTAACTTTTTAGTTGAACTGTCCCTTTAAATGCATTTACTGTTCCAGTCTCTCTCTCTCTCTCTCTCTCTCTCTCTCTCTCTCTCTCTCTCTCCCGCTGGTTTTGTCTGGTCATGCGTTGGACACATCAGTCAAACGCTGTCCTTCATCTAAATACAGCTCCGAATCTGCCTATATTAAAAGCTGATGGAGCAGCAGTCTTCATGCACCCCTGACCATGCGGATGACAGTGAAATAAAAAAACACCGACAGGCCAGTGACTTCCAGACAAGTCAGAGATCCAGACACCGCAGACGGAGGAGAAAACACTGAGGAGAGTCAAAGGTGAAGAGCTGAAAGACAGAAAACGGCACATCCACACATGCAGAGCGAAGGACACTTTAAAACACATCATTACTGATTCATGAAGAGCCCAAACTGAACTCATCTGCGCCCTATAAACACTTAGCTAATGAGACTTAAAATACAAAATGGAGTTTAATATTAAACTAATTTCGAGAGGAGCGGCCGCTCATGATTGACTCAGCTGGCTCTCATTAGCTAATCACGATCCTCCAATCAAAGAATCCCAAGTTCCTATATATTCAGCCTCATCTCATTCCTACAACTATCTTTGTTTGGAAGAAACCCAACTCCTCCCCTTCTCCCACCTTTTTGTCTAGCACTGTGGCCTCACAGCCAGAATTCCAATGGCTCCTTGCTGGGCTGTCTGGTACTTCTGTGTGGAGTTTGCACATTCTCCCCTTGTGTCCGCATGGGTTTCCCCCGGGTTCCTCCCAATGTCCAAATATGCTCTATATCATAAACAAATAAACCTAAGTCTCTTTCAGTTGTCTCGCTCTCAGGAAGTTCACCTTAGCCTCAGCTGCGGGGGAGTTCTGAGATCGTGCCGAGCTCAATCTCCCCTCGCTCCGCAAAGGGAGGGAGTCCTGGACTCGAGGATCCCTTGACAGCATGCCAAACAAGCTTTTTAAATTATGAGCTGAGTGTGAACTCTTGAAATACACACAAATCGATTTAATAAACTTAATAGTTTTTACAATTTTAAGTGGATTAAAGTCAGGCATTCTGCTTTGAAAATGTGCGCTACGTGCCGGAACGCCAGTTTAGCCAATTATATTTCAGCACCCTGGGTTGCCTTGATGGAAAACAGCGTATTTCATTTCATTTCATTTCATTCATTCATTCATTCAGGAAGGCTCTCAAAGCATGCGTCCATGACCGAAATGCGACCTCCGGTGGACAGTAGCAGACTCTGAAATGAGACGCAGATTCAGAGTTCCACATGAGGTTATTAATTAGCAAATATATAAAAATTATGAGCGTAAACATTAGGTGAGCAGGTTACATTGTAACCCCGTGTCCTAACAACACGTGAGGAGTTTTTGCAGTGATAAGCAACATGGCTGTTTGCACCAGAACAAACACAACAGAAATTTAAATACAGCCATTCAGAAGCACAGAATAGTGCACTCACTCATGAAATGGTAAAGTTTATAATCTAATTAACACATATTAAACCTCTTTAACATTATTAAATGTAGATGCTGAATCACTGATATGTGTTGGCTTGCATTATTTTCAGGATCTGAGGTGAACTATCTGCTGCTGCTTTCAGTAGTACGGCAATAAATGTGATGTGAAATGGCGTTCAAACTCACATTATTAGCGTTTAACACTGAATAAAGCACATGAGGTGTACCTGAGGGGATCATTTTCTGTTGTTCAGTTGCAAGAAATAGAAGCTGTTTCTAAAACACTTCAGGTTAAGACAAAAACTGCTTTTAATATGTTAAATATTCCTTCTATCGTGTGCTGCTGCTTTCATAAAGAACACGGTCTAAATCAGCCTTCAGGCTCGATGGTCAGGCACACTCCTGCTGATGTCGTCAACAGTGGCGGCTGGTGTTAAAAAATTTGGGGGGGCGCAAACACCAGAAAAAATTCTAACTGTTGGTAAAGTAAGAGTGTAAAAGCCATTTTTCAGGTGATGTATCAAAAAACTAAAATATGACTAAAGCATATAATAACTGCATCACAAATCAGTTCATTTTAGTTCAATTTGGGTTTATTATCAGTAATGAAGTAATCAAGATAATCAGTAAACACACACACACACACACACACACACACAAACAAATGTTGCCTAATCACTGGCCAGTAGCACTACTTGAAAATAAATTATGCTCTCCTTTTTTATTTCTGGCTTGCAAATTTCTCAATAACCGTTAAAGTCAGTCATCTCAGTCACCAGTCTCTTCTCTATTGACAGCATAGCCAATGCATTCAGCCTCTCTTGCGTCATGCTGTTTGAAACGGCAAACACGGAAATAGTAAAAGGTATGACTTACATGAACCTGCCGGTCCTAAGCGGACTCGATTGCAGGGGGGACCCGATTTCTCATGACACCGGCCAACTCCGTTTGTCATAACAAGTGCTGGAAAAGCCCCAAATATTCACGCGCTCGCCATCACTTGACTACTGGTGAATTTGCAAAGACGGTCGATCTGGTCCAAGCTTTTTGATTCTTTTTTTTTTCTTCATCCAAACGCCTTGTGAACGGATATCTTTGCAAAGATACAACAGCATTTTCCTTCATCTCGAGAAATTGCATTCTAAGCTCTTTGGTGAGAATGGTCCAATCACATAAGGCCAATCATATAAAAACAAATATGATTCGTTCTAACAACTAAAATGGGAGTGTTCGGGGCGCAGAGCGCTGCGCCCCAAAGACAATTTAAAACCGGCCAATTAGAGCTTATCGTCATATCACGTGCATTGCAAAAGTTTGTGTACCTACATAGACACTCATTAGTCCGGCGCCCCGCACACATATGAAAAAATATTGTTCATACTTTTTTTTTCAATAAATGTTAGTATGACTACAATAAATGTTAGAATGTTATAATTAAATCAATTTATTTTGTTAATATTTGTGATAATAAACATTAACATATTAAAGGGGTCTAACTTGAAGGGGGGGGGCGGCGCCCCAGCGCCCTCTATTGACCAGCCGCCACTGGTCGTCAATCCGGCAACCTGCACTTGCATGTATTTTGATCCAGGAATGCAATACCTAGTCCAACCACTGGGTGTCAAACTTACATACAGCACCTTTAAGGGATGGTTCCTCTAAAAATTTCAATTCATCCATCATTCACTCGTCCTCCACTTTCTTTCTAAGAGAAACGCAGAACAATGTTACTGATAATGTCCTTAGTATGTTTTTCCTACTATGGAAGTCAATAGCTACCGGTTTCCGACATTTTTTAAAATAACTTCCTTTGCTTTCAACATTAAAAAAGACATTTATATCCACTAGACCAGTGGTCCCTAACCTTTTTATCACCGGGGACCGGTCATCGCTTGACAATTTTACCGCAAACGGGAGGTTGTGTTTCGTAGGTTGCTAGTCAACCATCAATAATTTTTTCAGAGGATGTCAAGTTGACATAACATTTGTCACTCTGATACAAGTATTTATGGAGACAATTACAAAGCACTGCAGTGTTTGGGTGTTCTGCGTTTGTCTGAGATAATTAGTCCACCGAAATGTGTACATTCCATACAAGCTGAAGCTGATCGGTCAGTTCTTGTCATGTGACTCGTGGCGCGCTCGCGGCATTCATTCAACTGGGTGCGTCTGGAAGACGTGAGCATGCACCTCCATTGGAAATAACGAACTTGCGCGAACTCTAGAAAAAAACGTGATTATGCAAACCGTCCCTAAAACAGCGCCGTCATTTGGGATCTCCAGCAGTTGATCTTGCACAGACATGCTGGATTCACCTGATTTGTTGACAAATGGGTTGCGGATCCACTCCTTGGCAGTTCGTCGGTCCTTCACTGGGCCTTTTCCCCTTAGCAAAGAAACTTTCCAAAGAAGTCTGTTTCTTGCTCATTTTGCTGCTTGTGGGTTAAATTTGGGCGCTAAAGTGACCGAGAGAATACGGTCCTTTTTCAAAATAAAAGATTTTTCACAATAAAAGATCATTCAGACTCGGATAATAAATAAAACAGAAAAATTAATGATTTCTTGTGTAGCCCGGTACAAATTGATCCACAGACGGGTGGTTGAGGACCACTTAACTAGCACAGAGTTTTCATTTTTGAGTGAACTATCCCTTTAAATGGATGGAAAGAAGAAGCTCAAACAGGTCTGGAACAGGTGAAGAGCAAGTAAACGATGACAGAGTGGTTTAGGTGAACTGTCCCTTTAAGAAAACCCCAAGGTGAGAGAAATGATACTGAAGAATGTTATTAACCATTCCCTTATATGTTTTTCCTTCAACGGATGTGAGTGGCTACCGGTTTCTGACATTTTTCAAAATATCTTCCTTTGCTTTCAACGTTAAATGACATTTATATCCACTAGTGCAACCCTGTTCCTGAAGGCACACATTTTCAACCTCTCGCAAATCAAACACACCTGAATCAACTCATCAGAACATCAGAAGAGACTCCAAAACCTGAAATGAATGGATCAGATAAGGGAGACATCAAGAATATGAACTGTTGGTGTGCCTCGAGGAACCGGGTTGGGAAACACTGCACTGGAGTGAGAGTGAATGAGGAGTACATTTCATTTTTGAGTGAACTATCCCTTTAAATGGAGGGCAAAGGAAGAAGCTCAAACAGGTTTGGAGCAAGTAAATGACAGAGTTTATTTTTTGGGTGAACTGCCCCTTTAAGAAAACCCCAAGATGAGAGAAATTATATAGAGGTATGCTATTAACCATTCACTTCGTATGTTTTCCCTACTATGGAAGTCAATAGCTACCGGTTTCCGACATTTTTCAAAGTATCTTCCTTTGCTTTCAACATTAAAAAAGACATTTATATCCACTAGAGCAGAGTTTCCCAACCCTGTTCCTGAAGGCACGCCAACGACACCCATTATCAACCTCTCCCTAATCAAACACACAACAGAACATTAAAAGAGACTCAAAAACCTGAAGTTAATGGATCAGATGAGGGAGAAGTCCATAATAAGTATTGTTGGTGTGCCTCCAGGAACAGTATTGGGAAACACAGAATTAGAGTGAGAGTGAATGATGAGTAGATTTTCATTTTTGAGTGAACTATCCCTTTAAATGGAGGGAAAGAAGAAGCTCAAACAGGTCTGGAACAAGTGAAGAGCAAGTAGATGATGGCAGAGAGTATTTTTGGGTGAACTGTCCCTTTAAGAAAACCCCAAGGTGAGAGAAATGATATTGAAGAATGTTAGTAAGCATTCACTTAGTATGTTTTTCCTACTACGGAAGTCAATAGCTACCGGTTTATGACATTTTTCAAAGTATCTTCCTTTGCTTTCAACATTAAAAGACATTTATATCCACTAGAGCAGAGTTTCCCAACCCTGTTCCTGAAGGCACGCCAACGACACCCATTATCAACCTCTCCCTAATCAAACACACAACAGAACATTAGAAGAGACTCAAAAACCTGAAGTTAATGGATCAGATGAGGGAGACGTCCAAAATATGTACTGTTGGTGTGCCTCCAGGAACAGAGTTGGGAAACACTGCACTAGAGTGAGAGTGAATGGGGAGTACATTTTCATTTTTGAGTGAACTATCCCTTTAAATGGAGGGAAAGAAGAAGCTCAAACAGGTCTGGAACAAGTGAAGAGCAAGTAGAGGATGGCAGTTTATTTTTGGGGGAACTGTCCCTTTAAGAAAACCCCAAGGTGAGAGAAATGATATTTCCGACCGGCTCCACTTTGGATTCATTTAGTATCTGCCAGTGTTAAGTGGCCTTTGTGGGTCTCAGGTTCTCCGTGTCAACACAATGACACTTCCCTCTAGTCGTAACACGTCTAATTGAGGAGCGGCGCTGTACGTTTTTTTTTCCCAGAGTGCTCTTGGTGATTTTGACAGATGGGCAGAGTGTATAAGGGGGGAACGTAAGGCCACCCACCCGCCTGTCACAGCTGTCAAAGGGCTGCGCTCCAATCCTCAGCACATGACAACACAACCCGCCCTACATCTTAGCTCTGAATGGCTAATGAGCCCCCGCGGGACGCTTCCTCGGCTGTTTTCAGAGGTCATTTGCATGGGGGACATGTGATGAGAGCGAAGGGCGGCGGTGTTCAGAATCCACCTCTGTTATTGATCAAGTCCAGTGTGCACTAATGAGGGCGCTCGGCTGAACATATGAGCGTGGTTAGAGAGAGATCATTATAGTGCACATGAAATCAATATTAGCCGTATTGATTCTGTTAGCACACATCGCTAGTTTTGTGCTGAACAATTCATCGGTGCGTGTCATTAGGAATAAAGCAATGGTCTGCTCTTATAATCTTTAATTGAAATCTGAAAATGCACTTCCTGTTTGTTTCCAGAAAAATCCTCAGATTAGGTCTGTCTGAGGTATTGGGCGTGACTAACATACTTAACCACGCCCCTTCAGCTGTCAGTGCTATGACATCAGACAGAAATGGTGAGGAGGAGGACTCTGTTAGGTTGTAATTACTCTCCCCAAATCCTTTTCCCGCTGAATGAAACGCCTACTTTACTACATCCAATCAGCTCGCAGATAGAAAAAACAAGCAATATAAAAACAATAAATATAAAAGATTTATAAATATCAGTTTATATGACGGTCTGGAAAGCTTTACAGTATGTTCAAAATCTGTATCTGTCC
>LR812543.1:42420293-42483607 GCA_903798195.1 Danio kyathit
TGTGTGTGTGTATATGTATGTGTGTGTATATGTGTGTGCGCGCGACGCCACAGCCTGATACGTGTGGAAATGCGCATTAGCATTTTAAAGAGCTTGATTTAATCCCATTAAATCCAGTTAGATTTCATTTCGCACCTTCAATAAAATACCGCCGCCCGCCACGCCGCGGCCTAATGAGCCTTAACAGCCTTTTCATTAAGCAGTTATTAAAGGTCTAAACATCGGCGCTCCATCAAACGCAACACCAGAGGCCATAAAGAGAAACATTAGGATCCGATTTCACACCGTCAGCCTTCAAAGAGGTTTACATAAAGCTCTGTTTTGTTCCCATATGTCGTCTGTAGCGCTTCCACACGCCGCTCCGTTTCGCTAAATCTAATTAACAGCCAAAAATCACTGAAGGAGTGTTTAATATTGCTGACGGGAGAGCGCTAAAGCAGGGGGAGTTAAGCTAGGGAGGTTATCGGACGGTCGCGCTCTGGATCCTTCATGATGGACATTAAAGCCTCCAGAGCTTCGACGGTCACCACGAGATGACCAATGACGGCGCTGCTGTCCTGAACGTCCACAACTACACAGAAAACAAACACAGAAAATACACTTAACACACATAATGGATGCTCTTTAATGCCGAGCTCAGACTGCATGATGAAGTAGTCGTGTCAGATGTTTTCACACTGCATGACTATCTGGGCTAGCGTTTTGTCGCTGCTTTGTTTACACTGTAAGATGGATCGACGACAGGGGGTTTTACACTGTATGACTTTAAAATAGGAAGAATCGCCAACAACTTTGTCCAAACTACGTCTCACAACCAAAAACACGTGGTATATTTTTTGATATTAACTACATGACGAGAAAGAAGCCTTTATTGGGGTAGAACATGTGCATATTTGCTCACCCGGGTTTGAAGAGAATTACTCATTTCTGCTCAACTTTTTTTTCTTCGACCCGGTTGTGGTATTGCCCAGATGACATGTCAAACAGACACGGGTGCTCCTGCCAAATTTACCCTAGTTTTTCCCTAATGAGTGCTTTTAACTTCTCCCTCAACCTCCCGCTGGCCTGCAGGTCACCACACTAGTGGATGCTGCTCTCTCATTGGCTGTAGGTGATCGCCGATGTTATTTTTAGGTCAAAACTCATTTCACACGGCATGATTTGAATCGCCGACGATTTAGCACGCCAAATATCTCACGGGCGTCGGTGACTCTTCAGCGATTCTTTCAGATCACGTCGTTGATAGTTGACACTGTGTGATTGTCACTCGCGTGCACGAGCACCGATTTGCCTGTGATTTCAGGCATTTGTCGGCGATTTCTCAAAACCTGTCGGGGTTAAAATAATGCAGTCTGAACTCGGCATAAGGAATATTATATGCATTAAAGGGCACCTATTTTACGCCTTTTTCAAGATATAAGTCTTATGTGTCTCCAGAATGTGTCTGTAAAGTTTCAGCTCAAACACCCATCAGATTATTTGTTATACCTTTCAGAATGTTGGCATTTTCTGCTCTGTACGCTATGTAGCTGTTTTTGTTGCCTGTGCCTTTAAAGGGTCAGGAAACACCAAAACACATGTTTTGAGATGTTGACAGTCATGTAAGTGTCCCACGCTGCTAAAAACACTATAAGGACACATATATCTCAATATCAAGTGAATATTGATTGTTTTTGCGTTATTTCAAGCAAATTCGTTCTTCCGGTTTGAAAAGGAATTTAAAAGCTGCGTCACAGCCATGATCCTTTAAACTCAAGCGTGAAGACTGGATGTCTGTACCAGCGAGTACAACGTGACATCTTTGAGCTTTCAGCATTAATTCTTGAGAAAGACTTGGTTTGAACCAATCAGCACGCTCTATTGTGAATGAGGTGCAACTTCATTAACATGCATGATAGCTTCGGAGACTGTTCTTACCTGTTACAGTGTTCAGACAGCAGAGAGACGCCACACTGTGTTGCCAAATGTAATTAAAACAAGTGGAAGAATTATTCGGAGATGTGGGTCGTCAGTGTTGTGTTTATAAATGTGCTGCAATGAAGGTTTTGTTTCCATTTCCCTGCTATGAGAGCGCAGCTGGACTTACCTGTGGATTACAGTGGTCTGCTAACATGCGACAGAAATACGTTTGTAAGGAACTTTTTTTACCCGAGAGCTTTTCACATCTGGAAATGGTGAAATCTGGATTTGCTGCTCGTCTCCTTTTAAAAAAGATGCGGCTCCGGTTTGTGTTGATTGTCCTGTCTCTGCAGATTTGGTGAGTGTGTGATCAGTGGTCTTTGTTTATGTTTATTCAGAGGCAAAGTTAGTTCGTATCGTCAGCAGTGCTCTTTCAGTTTTTAAAGACATACCTTAGTCAAAATGATTTAGTTACAGTGCGTTTATATCAGATCCGCTGTAAATGCTGCTCTCCGAATGTAAACACCTTAATCAAACTATTACCGTTGTGCAGGATTTTTGCCGTATTTTGTGACAGGATAGTCTATACGCACACACCTTTCTGACGCTACCTACTGAGTGCATCTAAGTTACCGAGAAATGCGAAGTTTTTTTTTTCTCCCATTCACCGTGCGGTATCAAATACTCCATTAAAACTCCACTCTTCAACAGTTCCTCACATTCAATATCTCGTTTGTCACGGGGGACATGCAGGAAATGTTCCTGAATGAAAGTGAAAGTGCCAAACTGCAGTTAAAGCTGACAAACTAATATTTACCACTATACTGACACACAGGCGTTTGTAGCTCTGCTCTCTTTTAAAAATCTCATTCAAATTTAAAGCGACAGTCACTAAATCTCCACAATTAGGAGCAAAGTCTAAAAGGGTCAGTTTCAGAGAGTTAGAAAACATTAGTGTGATATTGTGATATTTTGAGCTGAAAGTTCACACACACACACACACACACACACACACACTCTCTAGAGACTTATTTTACATCTTGTAAAAAGGGGCATAACAGGTCTCCTTGAAATAAACAAAAATGTGTAACCCTGGAGCACAAAACCGGCATACTGTTATGAATCAAAATGATAGATTTTTCCATTTATTATTAAAGATATTAAGTGAAAATTGTGTTTAATGAAGGCATTTAGCAAATTTACTACTGTAAATAAATCAACATTTAATTTCTGAGTAGTAATGTGCATTGGAAAGAGCTTTATTTGGACAGGATTTTCTCGTTATTTTGATTTTTTTTAACCACCAGAGGGCGGCATGGTGGCTCAGTGGTTAACACTGTCACTTCACAGCAAGAAGGTCGCTGGTTCGAGTCCCGGCTGGCCCAGAGTTTGCATGTTCTCCCCGTGTTGGTGTGGGTTTCCTCCGGGTGCTCCGGTTTCCCCCACAGTCCAAAAACATGCGCTATAGGGGAATTGATGAACTAAATTGAATGTAGTGTATGAGTGTGTGTGAATATGAGAGTGTATGGGTGTTTCCCAGTACTGGGATGCAGTTGGATGGGCATCTGCTGTGTAACATATGCTGGAATAGTTTGCGGTTCATTCTGCTGTGGTGACCCCCTTATGAATAAAGGGACTAAGCTGAAGGAAAATGAATGAATGAACCACCAGATTCCATACTGTCAAATAGTTGTGTCTCTGCCATGTATTGTCCTATCCTACCTAAGTACACATGAGAGGAAATCTTCTTTATTCAGCTTTCATATAATGCACAAACCTCAGTTGACACTTACAGTATGAGTGATTTTGTGGTCCAGGGTCACAAATAACATTAAATGTTAAAAGTTTAACAATGTTGATGTCTGTTTGTGCACACTCACTGTTCACACTGACGTCCTTCATGTCTCTGCGTCTGTCCATGATGTCGAGGAGCCGAAGGAAGGCCACGCCCACATCCTCACACTCCTCCTCCTGCTCCGCCTCCTCAGGAGGGTCACTCACCACCGTGAACTTTATACTGTCAATCAAGCAGACGCTCATCATTAGAGATGTAAAGCACACTCCTAAAGTACACATGAAATCAAAACTAGCCATACTGATTTTGTTAGCTCGCATCGCTAGTTTTGTGCTAAACAATTCATCTGTGCTCTCATTACGAAGCAAAAAATAGTTTGCTCTTGTTAATTGAAATCTGAAAATGCACTTACTGTTTGTTTTCAGTTAACTTCTCAGATTAAGTCTGTCTGAGGTATTGGGTGTGGCTAACACACTTAACCACGCCCCTTCAGCTGTCAGCGCTATGAAAACAAACAGTAATGGTGAGGAGGAGGAGTCTGTTAGGTTGTAATAACTCTCCCCAAACCCTTTTCCCCATCTTCCGAATGAAATGCCTACTTTACTACATCCAATCAGCTCGCAGTAGAAAAAACAAGCCACGCCCACTGTTACCTCATTTAATATTCTGTTTCTCTAAGAACTGCGCCACAATACGGAAAATAAATGGTCGCAGCTTCCGGTTCATGCATACTATAAAGGGACAGTTCACCCAAAAATGAACATTTACTCACCCACAGCTGGTTCAAAACCTTTAAGAGTTTTTATTTACTGTTGAACACAACAGAAGATGTTTTAAAGAATGATGCAAACTGATACTAACTGACATCCACAGTAGGAAAATGGATAGTATGGATGTCAATGGCAATCAATTTCTGTCATTCATTCATTTTCTTTTCGGCTCAAGCCTGGTTTCTACTTCTGCGTCAAGTGATCGGCGTGACCCACGGCGCAAGCCTCGCGGGTAGCCGTGCATTTATACTTTTGCACGCTGTTTCTGTTTCTCTGCAATACACTTCTGAAACACTAGCTGGCAGTAGGTGTTTATGTTCCTCTGTGTCGAGTTTCTTCGCTGGTGTTTTGTGTTTTCTGAACACTTCCTTAATGTACAAGTGGCTCAAATTCGCTCATTTTGAGGCGGGAACCGGCGGACGTGCAACAACTTTAATCATGAGGTAAACACAAAACAACAGTCTCCATCTGGAGCTCCTTCACGGGACTCCACACTTGTAAACACTCGCTGCATCGGGCGCACGTCTCTCACCTCCGCCCACACTCGTCAGCGCTACCAAGCTGACCAATCACAGAGCTTGCGCTACGCATTACATTTTTTGAGAGGTGCGCATCAACGTCGCCGACGCCCATGGCGAGGGGCTATGCGTCCATGCGTAGGCTGCGCCGTAGCATACGCCTGCGCTTGACGCAGAAGTATAAATCAGCCTTTAGTCCCTTTATTATTCTGGGGTCGCCACAGCAGAATGAACCGCCAACTTATCCAGCATATGTTTTACGCAGCGGATGCCCTTCCAGCTGGAACCCATCACTGAGAAACGTCCACACTCATACACTACGGTCAATTTTAGCCTACTGGCTGCTACTGTTATTTGCCATTACTGTTATATGCTACTGCTGCTAATTTTAGCTGCGGCTGCATACATATATTGAGTCAGCCTTTATGAGGGAAATAAAATGCGCTGTTTTCCAACAACTGGCAACCCATGGTGCTGAAATATAACTGAGCAAACTGGCAGTGGGCGGAGCTACAGAGATCAAAACAAAGACAGATATTCCTGCAGGAGACGCACATTCCCAAAGCAGCATTACTGACTTGAGCATCGTTTTTCAGATGACCAAGTATGTTCACTTAGTATGATTCTTAAATATCTGCTATATATCAGGTAATTTTATGCTTTAGAAGAGTCTAAAACACATTTAAACATCCATGAAACATTTCCATTGGATAAATAGCTTTTAATAATGGAAATAATTCCTTTAGGTTATTAAAGAGATCATAAAGTTTCTCACTGCTCTAGTTGTCTGTTCCGGCCCTCCAGCACCGCCCTCAGAGTTTGTCTTCTGGCCTGATTATTCTCCATATCCACATGGATCACTGTCAGAACAAAGACACACTGTTTAGTTTAGACACTTGGTCAAACAGCACTGAGCAGCTGAATCCCTGTTTTATAAGGTCTAATGTACAGAATAAGGTAAATAATCTTATTTGTGAGGCATGTAACAATAATAAATGGTGTGGATGTGCAGGGTTGAGCATTGTCTGTGTTTCTCACACGCAGCAGTAAACTAAAGCACCTTCACTTTGCCTTCTGGGATGAATGTAAGCAGGTTGTGTGTGTGTGGAAATTGAAATAAATAGACTGTATCTTGCAGGAACGGGACTGGAAACTCCGTGTAGATGTCTGCTTGTGGGGTTTTGGTGGGAAAAGGAGGGGAAATTTGAGCAGGAGTTTATCAGAATCTTGCAGGATTGAGACTGAAAAACGATTTAAAAAGAAATAAATTGATCTGCGGCTCTTTGAAATATCAAAACATCTGTTCATTACGTCAGTCAATATCTATTGCAAATATGGTGCATTTTGCAGGAGTATTAAACAAAATAATAGTACAAATGATGCGCTGTCAGTATGACTGGAAATGGCTATCATTGCACTTTGGATTATTCAATAAATTTAAAAGTATCAGAGTTACAAGTTATTGAGTTGGGCAGAAGTTAAAAACACTGTTTACGGTTTTCCATTAAACCCACAGAATTATTGGTTGGATTTAAAGGAACAGTTCACACAAAAATGAAAATTTGGTCATCGTTTACTTCATTTAAGGGTAAAAAAAGTCATTATGATTGTGACATGAATATTTTTCTGATCACATTTTCTGTGGAACAAACTGTATTTGTCATTAAAATAATAATTTGACAGAGTAATGACACTTTTAATGAGACATTTTAGTCTCATCAAAAGTGTCATTACTCTGTCAAATTATTTTTAACAGCATGATTAATATGAAAAGCATGAACTCACCATTGCTGAAGTTGTAGGAGACGCTGCGTCCTGGCAGAGGTTTCTTTAATGACAGCGGGGTCTCGACCGACTGCAGGCCCAGAAAAGCGTACTCCACAAACAAGCGGACGATTCGACTGTCCTCCGCCACCCTGGAGCCCGGCTTCAGACTCAGAGAAACAATCTCCACACGAATGCACTCGGACGGCTGCGGGAGCAAAGCAGTACATGACCTTTCCAGAACTGACATTAAACCGCACAGCAGCTGACATGCGGAGAATCAATCGGAATCTTCAGGGACTGCCATCACTTTCTACATCTGACAGAAAAGATCCCAGCGTCGGACAAACTACAGCTGAAGTCTGAATTATGAGCCTCCCTGTATGTTTCTGTTTAAGTGAATTTTTTTCAGCACATTTCTAAACCTTATAGATTTAATAAGTCATTTCTAATAACAGATTTCTTTCATCTAAGGAAGAACTGAACTAATGAAGGTAGGAAGGACTAAATGAATAAATAAAAGATTCAAGGAAGGACTGAACAAACTAATGAAGGAAAAAATGAACAAATGAATAAATGAAGGAAGGAACAAAAGAACGAAGGAACGAATGAATGAGCGAATGAATAAAGGGAGGAACGAAAGAAGGAACAAATAAAGGAAGGAAGGAAGGAACAAGCATACAAACAATGGAAGGAAGAACAAAGGAAGGAAGGAAGGAAGAAGCAAACAAACAATGGAAGGAAGGAAGGAAGGAAGGAACAACGAAGGAACAACGAAGAAATTAATGAAGGAATGAACGAAGGTATGAAGGAACAAATGAAGGAACCAACGAAGGAACGAACAAAGGAACAAACAAAGAAACAAACGATGAAACGAAGGAACAAACGAAGGAACAAACGAAGAAATGAAGAAACGAAAGAAGGAACAAAAAAGGAACAAATGAAGGAACAAACGAAGGAAGGAATGAAGGAAGGAAGGAGCAAAAAAATGAAGGAAGGGAGAAAGGAACGAACGGACTGACGAATGAATGAACGAAGAAACAAATGAATGTAGGAACAAACAAAGGAACGAAGGAACAAACGAAGGAAAAAAACAAACAAAGGTGCGAACAAAGGAATGAACAAAGGAATGAACAAACAAAGGAAAGAAGGAAAAAATAAAGGAACTAACGAAGGAACAAACGAACGAAGGAACAAATGAAGGAAGGTACAAACGAAGGAACAAATGAAGGAACGAACGAAGGAACGAAGGAACAAACGAACGAAGGAAGGAACAAACGAAGGAACAATTGAAGGAACGAACGAAGGAACGAACTAATGAACAAATGAACGAACAAACAAAGGAAGGAACGAACGAAGGAAGGAACGAAGGACGAATAAAGGAAAGAAGGAAGGAACAAAAGAACGAAGGAATGAACGATGGAACGAATGAAGGAAGGAACGAAGGAATGAAGATCACTAAATGCACTACAGAATGTTGCATCCTGCACAAACTGCATGTAAACGCATCAACTTTTGACAGAGTAATACTCACTACTCACTACTCTTGAGTACTTTTAACATGTCCACTTTTTACTCATACTTTGAGTAATATTTACAGCAGATACTTTTACTCTACTTGCACTACATTTTTAGGCCAGTAATGGTACATTTACTTGAGTATGATTTTTTAGTACTCTTTTCACCACTGCTAGTATTCAGCTTAAAGTGACATTTAAATGCTTAACTAGGTTAATTAGGGTAAAGTTAGGGTAATTAGGCAAGTCATTGTATATCAGTGATTTGTTCTGTAGACTATCCAAAACTAATATTGCTTAAGGGGGCTAATAATATTGACCTTAAAATGGCTTTAAAAATTAAAAACTACTTCTATTCTAGTAGTAGAATAAAACAAATAAAACTTTCTCCAGAAGAAAAAATATTAAAGGAAATACTGTGAGAAATTCCTGAATCTGTTCAACATCATTTGGGAAATATTTGACAGTTGACGGGAGGGTAAATAACTGACTTCAACTGACTTCAACTGTACGTCTCTGTTTCCCGATGTGGACATCTGACCTACAGGGCACAGTTCTCTGCTAATGATGAAGGCTGGAGATGTTTTGTCTGTCCGTGTATCATTGAAATCGATCTGTCAAAACATGCCGAGTGTTTTTAGGCCATTAGGCTTGAGCCGACAGCAGTCATTAGATCTCTGTTTCTGTACACAATCCTCTACAGACACAATGGGAGACAAAATTCAGCGGATGGGTTACATCTCTGCAGTGAAAAAACACTTGAGTTTGTGTCATGTTTTTAGTCTAAATACATAAAGGTTCTTGAATTTAAAAATATTGTGCTGTTTTCAGAAATAACGTGTGAAGTTTTTCTTTAAAACAAGCAAAATTATATAGTTTTTGGTTTGAAATAAGGCAGATTATTTAGCTTATTTTAAGAAAAAATCTGTTTAAAAAGGACAGTTCACAGAAAAATGAAAATAGTCTTTATTTACTCTCCCTTCAATCCTGTTTGAGCTTCTTTTTTTCTGCTGAAAACACAAAATAAGATACTTTGAAGAGTGCTAAAACCTGCATTTGCTTTTCTGCTATGAAAGTCAATGGTTACAGGTTTTCAGCTCGCTTCAAAATATCTTATTTTGTGTGTTCAACAACAGAAGAAACTTAAAAGGGTATAAAACTATATATAATAAATGTTCTTTTTCCCTTTAATTGTGACTTATTATTTCTGCAAACAATACTTTCTTGTTTTACTTATCTAGAAAATGCTTCTTGATTCTTCAAATCACTGAATAATGAAGTCATCTGGAATGCCAAGAAAAGTGTTCTTGCAGGACTGCCAGTTCATCAAGAGTCTTTGAATTCATCTTCAATGCCTCCTCCTCCATCTTACCCCAGACATGCTCAATAATGTTCATGTCTGGTGACTGGGCTGGCCAATCCTGGAGCACCTTGTCCTTCTTTGCTTTCAGGAACTTTGATGTGGACTTGAAGTATGAGAAGGAGCGCTATCCTGCTGAAGACTTTACCCTCTCCTGTGCTCTTATGTGGTTGTCAAATGATTATTTAAAAATTATAAATCTGTTTAAAATTTATTTATTATTTTTTTAATAAATAAAATAGATTTCACATTTATTTTTGCTGCTGCTAAATGCTTTCTTTGTTTATGTATTTTCTTTAAAGTAATAATTCTTTGAAGATGCTTAAAGACTATAAGTACACACATATATTTTATATATTTTTCAGATTTTGTATCAGTTTTTTGTTAAAGAGACATTCAATATATACATATATTAATACACAGTATTTACTACCTGCCTTACTCATATATTCTACATTTCTGTAATACAGTAATATCACAATAAAAACACAATAACATGTAAAACTGTTTATTTTTTTCCACATTCACTCCCTGATCAAATACAATATGGATTCAGTTTTACATTAAGTTGTTATTAACTGTTATATAATATTTTAGCACATTTATTAAATATTTACAGCACATTGTTTGACATATTTTGCATTATGAGGGCCTTCTTAACTTTTAATATTACACCAGTATCCTTCAAAAATTATTATAATAAGCTTATCTGTAATATAATATAATATAATATAATATAATATAATATAATATAATATAATATAATATAATATAATATTCTGTAATATAATATAATATAATATAATATAATATAATATAATATAATAATCTGTAATATAATATAATATAATATAATATAATAATCTGTAATATAATATAATATAATATAATATAAAAAATCTGTAATATAATATAATATAATATAATATAATTTAATATAATAATCTGTAATATAATATAATATAATAATCTGTAATATAATATAATATAATATAATATAATATAATATAATATAATATAATATAATATAATATAATATAATATAATATAATATAATAATCTGTAATATAATATAATCTGTAATATAATATAATATAATATAATATAATATAATATAATATAATATAATATAATAATCTGTAATATAATATAATATAATATAATATAATATAATATGATATAATATAATATAATATAATATAATATAGGCGATGCAGTGGCGCAGTAGGTAGTGCTGTCGCCTCACAGCAAGAACGTCGCTGGGTCCCAGGTTCGAACCTCGGCTGGGCTGGGTCAGTTGGCGTTTCTGTGTGGAGTTTGCATGTTCTCCCTGCATTCGTGTGGGTTTCCTCCGGGTGCTCCGGTTTCCCCCACAGTCCAAAGACATGCGGTACAGGTGAATTGGGTAGGCTAAATTGTCCGTAGTGTATGTGTGTGAATGAGTGTGTGGATGTTCCCAGAGAAGGGCATCCGCTGCGTAAAATCGTGCTGGATTAGTTGGCGGTTCATTCCGCTGTGGCGACCCCGGATTAATAAAGGGACTAAGCCGACAAGAAAATGAATGAATGAATGAATGAATATAATATAATAAGCTGATCTGTAATATAATATAATATAATATAATATAATATAATATAATATAATATAATATAATATAATATAATATAATATAATATAATATAATAAGCTGATCTGTAATATAATATAATATAATATAATATAATATAATATAATATAATAATATAATATAATAAGCTCATCTGTAATATAATATAATATAATATATTATAATATAATAAAATAAGCTCAAATGTAATATAATATAATAATCTTATCTGTAATATAATATAATATAAAATAATATAATATAATATAATATAATAAGCTCATCTGTAATATAATATAATATAATATAATATAATATAATATAATATAATATAATATAATATAATATAATATAATATAATATAATAAGCTCATCTGTAATATAATATAATATAATATAATATAATATAATATAATATAATATAATATAATATAATATAATATAATATAATATAATATAATATAATAAGCTCATCTGTAATATAATATAATATAATATAATATAATATAATATAATATAATATAATATAATATAATATAATATAATATAATATAATATAATATAATAAGCTCATCTGTAATATAATATAATATAATATAATATAATATAATATAATATAATATAATATAATATAATATAATAATATAATATAATATAATAAGCTCATCTGTAATATAATATAATATAATATAATATAATATAATATAATATAATATAATATAATATAATATAATATAATATAATATAATATAATATAATATAATAAGCTCATCTGTAATATAATATAATATAATATAATATAATATAATATAATATAATATAATATAATATAATATAATATAATATAATATAATATAATATAATAAAACATAATATAATATCTCTTTGAACTAGAAACAATTTGCCATTTAAAATCTTGTGTCACTTTTGATCAATTTCAAGTGTGTTTATTCTTAAACTAAACATTGCATTTGTCAAACAAAGTGATGAAACGCACCTGTTTTTTCTGCTGCGTGCTATGAGCAGGAACGATGCAATCATCACTATCATCATCATCTTCTTCATCCTCAGCCTGTGCATCTGCAGAGAGAACAGAGCAGAAGTTTGCTGAAGCTCTGGAAAGATCATTAAATGTCTCATTTCATATGGAGGGTGTTGGCGAACGGATTATTTTGGTGTCTATCGGTGGTCTCCAGCGGCTGAGAGAGAGATGTTAGACATGAACGCTTTAAACACAAGGTCAACACACATTAACATTTATGTTGTTGGTTGTCAGCAGGAAATACATCAGATTATTGGCAGCAGCGGATGAAATATTAATGTCTCTCATTTCATTGGAAAAAAAACAATAGCACAGCTGCTTCCTCGAATGAAACTGAATACTAACGCTCAACACTAAATATTGTGGAGCAAAACATTGATATGTGGCTCTGCTGAATGAGAGCCGAAGCTCCGGGGCTTTCCTGACCACAACAACACCGGCAAAACACAACACAAACACAATACTGCACAAGCAAAACAAGCCAACTGATGAACAGATCAATGAAGGAATGCACCACAAATGAATGAGCCAATTAATGAACAAATTGATGAACAAGTAAACAAACCGATTGATAAACAAACCAATTGATGAACAAGTAAACAAACCGATTGATAAACAAACCAATTGATGAACAAGTAAACAAACAAACCGATTGATGAAAAAAACAATTGATGAACAAACAAACAAACAAACCGATTGATGAAAAAAAACAATTGATGAACAAACAAACAAACAAACCGATTGATGAAAAAAAACAATTGATGAACAAACAAACAAACAAACCGATTGATGAAAAAAAACAATTGATGAACAAACAAACAAACCGATTGATGAAGAAACCAATTGATAAACAAGTATACAAACAAAGCAATTAATGAACAAACAAACAAACAAAACGACCAATGAACAAACAAACTAATTGATAAACAAACAAAAAAACGACAAACAAACTGATTCTTGAATGAATAAACAAACCAATTGATAAACAAACAATAAAACTGAGTGATGAATAAGCAAACAAACAAACAAACAAACAAACAAACAAACTGACTGATAAACAAACCGACTGATGAGCAAGCAAGCAAACAAACAAACTGACTGGTGAACAAACTAATTGATGAACAATCGAAAAAACCAAGAGGTTGATAAATAAACAAACCAATTAATAAACAAACAAACAAACAAACAAACAAACTGATTGATAGATAAATAAACAAACAAACAAACAAACCGATTGATAAACAAAGAAACAATCAAATCGATTGATAAACAAATCTACAAACAAACAAACCGACTGATAAACAAACTGATTGATAAATAAAAAATATATATATTGACAAACAAAGAAACAACCAAACCAACTCATGGACAAACAAACAAACCGATTGATGAACAAACAAACAAACAAACAAACAAACAAATTGATGAACAAACAAACAAACAGATTGATGAACAAACAAACAAACAAACAAACAAATTGATGAACAAACAAACAAACCAATTGATGAACAAACAAACAAACCGATTGATGAATAAACAAGCTAAGAAACCGACTGATGAACAAACAAACAAACAAACCGACTGATGAACAAACCGATTGATGAACAAACAAACAAACAAACAAACAAACAAACCGACTGATGAACAAACTGATTGATGAATAAAAAATATATATATTAACAAACAAAGAAACAATTAAACCAACTCATGGACAAACAAACAAACCGATTGATGAACAAACAAACAAACAAACCAACTGATTGATGAACAAAAACAGATCGATAAACAATCAAACAAACAGATAGATGAACAAACAAATAAACAAGCAAACAAACAAACCAATTGATGAACCAACAAACAAATAAACAAACAAACAAACAAACAAACTGATTGATGAACAAACAAACAAACAAACAAATTGATGAACAAACAAACAAACCAATTGATGAACAAACAAACAAACCAATTGATGAATAAACAAGCTAAGAAACCGACTGATGAACAAACAAACAAACAAACCGACTGATGAACAAACCGATTGATGAACAAACAAACAAACAAACAAACAAACAAACAAACCGACTGATGAACAAACTGATTGATGAATAAAAATATATATATATATATTAACAAACAAAGAAACAATCAAACCAACTCATGGACAAACAAACAAACCGATTGATGAACAAACAAACAAACAAACCAACTGATTGATGAAAAAAAAAAGATCGATAAACAATCAAACAAACAGATAGATGAACAAACAAATAAACAAACAAACAAACAAACAAACTCATTGATGAACAAACAAACAAATAAACAAACAAACAAACAAACTCATTGATGAACAAACAAACAAATAAACAAACAAACAAACAAACAGATTGATGAACAAACAAAAAGATTGATAAACAAACACACAAACCAATTGATTAACAAACAAACAAACAAATAAATAAACAAACACACAAACCGAACAATGAACGAACAAACAAACAAACAAACAAACATATTGATGAACAAACAAACCAATAGATAAACAAACAGATTAACAATTAAACTGATTGATGAACAAACAGACAAACAAACTGATAAACAAATGAACAAATTAATGAATGAAAGCATAAATTAATAATAAAAAAATAATAATAATTGATGGCTTAAAATTACTTAGCACCAAAATGATTTTAAAATAAACTATGTAAAATATTTTTAAATACATGTCCCAATATCCCAAAAACTAAACCGCCCTTATTTACTTACTTTTGAAACTATTACTTTTATAATATATTTTTTTGTAATTATTGTGAATTGTGTCTGAGTCTCACCGGTCTGCAGCTGCTCTGAGATCTCGGACTCCTCAGACTGAGAGCTGCCGGTGACCAGCTGACCTTCAGAAAACTGAGACTCTTCCTCATCCTCCTCTTCCTCACTGACCGCTGAAGATGATCCAGCATCCAATCTGATCACAGTCTGACAAACAGCAGGACACACAGCAGATTATTCCTCAGCTCTGTCACCAATGAACATCACAGGACTGTCAGATTACCTTTGATGCAGGAGTTACAGACGCCCTCTGCTCTTCATCATCATCATCATCATCAGTTGGTGTGTGTTGCTCCATCTTATGATCAATGCAAACAAAAAGATAAACATCTAAATCAAACATAATCGAAACAACATATAAAACTTGAGGTTATTTAATGGCTAAAATGGAGTAATAGGAATAGTAAAGCTTCACCTAGCAAGCATCATATGTGAACAAGGTTATTACAGCTACACCAAAACGTATTTATTTGAAACAAATGGTAGCTGGAGTCAAATAAAATAAAGAAAAACTGAACTTTATGTACTGAACAACAACAACTACTACAACTACAACAACTACTACAACAACAACTACTACTACTACTACTACAACTTCTACTTCTAAAACAACCACTAAAACAACTACTACAATAAGAACTACAACTACTATAACTACTACAACAACTACTAAAACTACTACAACTACTAAAACAACTACTACAGCTACAATTATGACGACTACAACTACTACTACAAGTACTACAACAACTACTAAAACAACTACTACAACTACTATTATGACGACTGCAACTACTACTACTACAAGTACTACAACAACTACTAAAACAACTACAACTACTAAAACAACTACTATTATGACGACTACAACTACAAGTACTACAACAACTACTAAAACAACTACTACTACAACTACAACAACAACTACTACTACAACTTCTAAAACAACTACTATTATGACGACTACAACTACTACTACAAGTACTACAACAACTACTAAAACAACTACTACTACAACTACTACTACTACAACCACTAAAACAACTACTACAATAAGTACTACAACTACTACAACTGCAAAAACTTCTACTACTACAACAACTATTAAAACAACTACAACAACAAGTACTATAACTACAACTACTACTACAACGATTACAATAACTACTACTACTAAAACAACTACTACAAGTACTACAACTACTACAACAACTTATACTACTACTACAACACTTACTAAAACACCTACTACAACAACATATACTACTACTACTACAATTATTACAACAACTACTAAAACAACTACTACAAGTTCTACTACTACTACTACTACTACTACTACTACTACTACTACTACGAGGACTACAACAATTACCAAAACAACTACTACAACAAGTACTACAACTACAACAAATTCTACTACTCCAACTACTAAAACAACTACTACAACAAGTACTAAAATGACAACTACTACAACAATTACTACAACTACTACTTCTACAACAACAACCACTACTACTTATACCACAACAACTACTACAACTACTACTACAACTACTGCAACAACAACAACAACTATAACTACTACTAAAACTACTACTACTACTACCTCTACAACTACTAAAACAACAACTACTACTACTTCTACTACAACAACTACTACAACAACTACAACTACTACTACTACATGACGACGACTACTACAACAACTACTACTACTACAACAACAACAAATACTAAAACAACAACTACTACAACAACTACTGCAACAACAACAACTATAACTACTACTACAGCTTCTACAACTACTAAAACAACAACAACTACTACTACTACTACTTCTACTTCAACAACTACTACAACAACAACAACAACAATACAACACTATTATTAATAATCTATTTATTACACATAATAATAACAACATATGACTTCAACTTTATAATAAAGTTTTATTTATATGAAATATTAAATTTATATAAAATCAAGCTAGTTGCGTATATTATATATACAAACATACACACACCAAAATTAACGTTAATTAACGTTAGAAAATTAATGTTAATTGCCAAGAAACAGATTATTTATTATTTTATTATATTTTTATATTTATTATATATATATATATATATATATATATATATATATATATATATATATATATATATATATATATATATATATATATATATATATATATATACACTAAATAAAAACATTACACTTATTAAAAATATAATAATAGTAATAATAATAATAATAAAAGATAAAACAACTATATTTAAACTAAACTTTAAAATGAAAATAAAACAAAATCACAATATTTTCTCTATTAATTACTTTAAAATGCTAAAATAACTATGGTATTACCTGCTTTTCAAGCTCTGTGACGTCCACAAAAGAAACCCTTTTCATAGTTGATTTTGGTAGTGTTCGCTGTCTGGGTCTGGGCATTGGAGTCTACAGTAAAAAATATATATATACTGTACATTACACAGTGATAAAACAACAAAAACACTCTGAGCTAAAAACACCAAGTGGCGAAATATTAACCCCATGTTATGTATTTACTGTACATCATATATTGTGTGTATAATTTTGACATGGCCTGACCTCAGAAAGCGACGGCTGAAGCTCTTCTGTCTTCATTTGTGTTTCGGTCTCTATTTTCTCCTTTTCATGTGAAGTTTGTCTCTCCAGTGTCTGTTGTGTGCTGAAAACAGTGGACGATGGAGGAAGGTACGTAAACAACCATTTTAACGTCACGTTTATTTGGCCGCTGGGAAGTCCTGCGGGGTCTGTCAGCTCAAACAAACCTGCAAAATACAAATGAGCCATGAGTGTCAGGCTGCAGTTCATTGAACAGCCACAGGTGGCGCTAACAATAAGGGTTTTTCAGTTCTGCATAACCACCTTTTCCTTTGCCCCATGATGCATTGCTTGAATTTTGGAAGTAACTTCCGTTAAAACTAGCTTAGAGCGTCGTATGCTGTTAAAACTAGCCTAGAGCACCATCTGATGTTAAAACTAGCCTAGAGCGCCATCGGCTGTTAAAAACTAGCACTGTCTGCTGTTAAAAACTAACCTAGAGCACCATCTGCTGTTAAGAACTAGCCTAGAGCGCCATCAGATATTAAAAACTAGCAGTGTCTGCTGTTAAAAACTAGCCTAGAGCACCATCTGCTGTTAAAACTAGCCTAGAGCGCCATCTGCTGTTAAAAACTAGCACTGTCTGCTGTTAAAAACTAACCTAGAGCACCATCTGCTGTTAAAACTAGCCTAGAGCGCCATCAGATGTTAAAACTAGCCTAGAGCACCATTTACTGTTAAAACAAGCCTAGAGCGCCATCAGCAGTTAAAAACCAGCCTAGAGTGCCATCTGTTGTTAAAACTAGCCTAGAGCGCCTTCTGCTGTTAAAACTAGCCTAGAGCGCCGTCTGCTGTTAAAAACTAGCACTGCCTGCTGTTAAAAACTAACCTAGAGCACCATCTGCTGTTATAACTAGCCTAGAGCGCCATCAGATGTTAAAACTAGCCTAGAGCACCATTTACTGTTAAAACAAGCCTAGAGCACCATCAGCAGTTAAAAACTAGCCTAGAGTGCCATCTGCTGTTATAACTAGCCTAGAGCGCCATCAGATGTTAAAACTAGCCTAGAGCACCATTTACTGTTAAAACAAGCCTAGAGCACCATCAGCAGTTAAAAACTAGCCTAGAGTGCCATCTGCTGTTAAAAGTAGCCTAGAGCGCCATTTGCTGTTAAAACTAGCCTAGAGCGCCGTCTGCTGTTAAAACTAGCCTAGAGCGCCGTCTGCTGTTAAAAACTAGCATAGAGCACCGTCTGCTGTTGAAACTAGCCTAGAGTGCCATCTGCTAATAAAAACAAGCCTAGAGCGCCATCTGCTGTTAAAACTAGCCTAGTTTTAACCTTAAAATCAACCAAATTATGTAAAATTATGTCATTGCAACACAGTGTTTGTCCTCACCAGTGATGGTTTTATCTTGTGCCAGCGAGACGAGTGGTATTCTGGCCTTCCCCAAATACAGCTGACTCTCAACATCTAAATCATCAAACACATAAACCACCAGAGCCTCTGATCTCAGAAAGGCATCAAGGTTTGAGTTCATGGCCATCGGGAAGACCCTGTGATCCTCAAACTGAGGCTCGGTGGTGCAGGGTATTATTGGCGTATCGTGGTCAGGAAAGTCATAGAGTTTGTAAATGATGTAGGGACTGGGTTGGGTGTGAGGACCTTTGGGTTTGAGGTTACAGCAGGAGTGTATGCTGATGCTCAGTTCATTTAGATCTCCATTTATCAGGGATGAGGAACTAGGAGCAGGAACTGATAAAGCCTGGAATAAAGCAAAAGAAGCAAGTCATTTTGGCATGTTTTGAAGAAGGAATCGCTCCCTAGATGGAGTTGTAAACAATACCTTGCTATCTCTCAGGCTTGTGTTGAGGAAACCAAGTGCTTTGACTCTCTCCTTGTAAAGGCGAATGGCTTGATCCATAGGAACCTTCAGTTTGAGCCAGTATTCAAGAGTACCAAACACTTGGATCTCATCTGCAACACCTGCAAACAAATAGAAGAGTATTTATGATGGTTTCATAGTTCTCTTAGACATTTTAAACAACAGGTTACAATGGAGAAGATTCCAGTTCCTCAATTCCAGTCTTGCGCCCCACCATTCTGCACATTGCTCAGTGTTACACATATGTGACAAACTCCTCGTGGACGACAGGAGAAAAAATTAAACATGCTAGACTTTCTGCAATGATTTTGTGAAGCATCACAGACATGGCATTGATTGTTTTACTCTATGGTACACTACAAAAAAAATTTCTTACTAGCCGATGCCCAGTTGTCATTTATGAATCCTCTCAACACCTTACGTCAAGCAAATCATGCCAAAATCAGGCAACGAATTGTGTAATTTGAACGAGGGGTGGGGCAAGGGGACTGTGATTGCACTGCCATAACATGGAGTCTAATCCTATAGAGCCAACGTGCACTTACTCAACACAATGGGCAAAATATTTGTACTGTGAGTCTGCAGAGTTTGGTTAGTCAGTTTGGTTCTATATCTAATAAAGACAGGAGCTAAAATCTGCAAAACAGTTCACCTCCAGAAACAGGTTTGAACATCCTTGCCATAGTACAACCATTTTTGGTTCCCCAAAGGACTTACAAAGTAAAACATCCTTTAATGCAATGTTAGTAGACATGAAAAGACTCACCAACTAACTGAATGGTGCTAAACACCTTGCCATCTCGTTCCAAAAGTTGATTTAACCGGATCTGACCAGCAGCCACGGTGCGGAAACTCAATCCCTCGGCAAGCTGAATTTCCACCGTAATAGAGCTGGTGTGAAGATAATTCAAGAAGAGATCATCCACTCTCACAAGATACTGAGACGAGAAGCTGTAGTCTGGACGTCCACCATGAACCACAGGTGTGGACTGAAGCTCGAAGTCGTAGAAGGCATATGTGCAGAAGGTGGACGGGTCCTTGTCCTTTAAACTTTCTACAGCTTCAGGTGAAAACTGTGCTTTCCCTAAGTGAATTTCCAGAAGGTTCTCGCCTCGGGCCAGTTGGATGGTTCCTTCAAACTCATCTGTAACATCATCACTGGTTTCATCTGGCCTGAAAACATGGGTCTTGGTTCCGTATGCAATGTCTTTCAGCTGAGCTGGAGGGAAACAGGAAGAATTGGTTTTACTAAACACAACTGTTAATTGGGGCAACATTGGGAATCTGAAAATCAAGTATTGGATGCAACTAAACCTTCAAGTTTTCTTATCTTGGCAGCTCTCATGTCCAGAAGCTGAGCCAACTTTTCTGACTTTAAATCATACTCCAGTTTCAGATCATCCATCATACGATTAACTGCTTCAACTTCAGCCTACAATAAAGATATATAAATACATCCATATGTGTCCAAACAAATCATTAAAGGTAACGTGAAATACATTTTGTAACCATTTACTCTGATAATAGAATTGCAGTTAAGGCAAGATCATTTAAATGCAAATCCAGGCTATACAGAGTCAATACAGAGACCAAAGTAGGTGATGTCTGAGCCAAGGCAAAGGTCACAAGAAAGTCAAGTCAGAGTCAATACAGATATAAAAAAGTCAAGATACACAACAGAAATAGGTGAGGTACAAAATGAACAAAACACAAACAAAACTGAGACAAGAGGGTTGAATCTTGTTTAAGGCAAAGACCTGCACAGGGTCAAGCCTGAGTCAAAACATATCTGAAGAGAACTGCACCACAGTCAAAACAGAGACTAGTAGTGGAATGAATCTAGATAAAGAAGAGCCAAATATTATGATTTTGAGTCAAGACCAAGACCAGAAAAGGATTAAGAAGTCAAAATCAGAATAAAGCCATGTTTCTGTCAATACCAAAAAAAGAAGAGGGTCTAGTCGAAGTTAATATCAGAAGAGGGTCAACTCTAAAGGGGGTCGCACACCAGAAGCACCGCCAAGCAGCACCATGCATTTCAGAATTCTAAACATAGATTTCGATCAGGGAACACACACCGGCGCCGCAGGTCGGCGGCAGTCCGTGGCGCCCAGCCACACCTTAGGACACTGCTCATATTTCTGCCGCGCCACAGAGCGCCATCTGAAGACTTTCATTAAAACTTAACATGCAAATGTGCTTGTCTGGTGTGCCATACTTTCAACTGTCATGTGCGCGCCGTGTCGCAGCACCAAGCGGCGCATCCGGTGTGCGACCTGCTTAAGTCAATACAAAGACCAGAAGTGATGTCATGTCTAAGTCAAAACCTAAGAACAAAACAGGATCAAGTATGAGTTAAGACCAGAAGAAAGCCACGTCTCTGTCAAAAACAAGACAGAAGAGGGTCAAGTCTAAGTTAAGACCAGAAGAGGGTCAAGTCTAAGTCAAGATTCACAACTGAAAAGTGTCAAAAAAAAGACCAGAGTCAAGACTGAGACCTGAAGATGTTGAAGTTCAAGTCAAGACAGAGACTAGCGAAGGGTCAAGATTGAATCAAGACATAAGTCAGAAAAGAGACCTGTGAATTATGTTCGAATCAAATGCTCCAGAATATATAACAAGAAGACCCTTGAAATACCATCTCCAAGATGTATATGACAACACTGCTCCATAATGAAGTGTATTTTCCAGAGATGGTTGACTAAATTGTTTAAAATGGACATTCAATTATTTTCAGTTTAATTATCTTCAATTATCTAAAACTTTTGAGTCTAATTTGGGAGATGAATGGTAATTAGTTACAGAGCCTGAAGGTCAGTTTAATCCTCAAGTGCATCTTGACATGAATCTATTTATATTATTTTCCCGAGAACCATTGTGTGATAATGAAGTGGGTCAATATTGATTTTGTGTTGATTCTGTATAATAGAGTGACAGTCAGATGATTGTCTAAGGTCTATTAGGGTATCAGTGTGAGGACTGATCAAACCTGGTAGTCTTTATTGATCTTGTGCTGGATGATGAGCATGTTCCTGGTCTTCTCCAGCTCTTGAACCGTCTCCGCATGAGTGGCCTGCAGTTCCCTCAAAGATCGCTCCACGTCCACCTTCACATCTTCCTCAACCTTCTCCAGGAATCCAAGCTCTCCACTCTTCTGACTACGACGGACCTGAAAGATCATTAAAAATGCAAAACAGAAAAAACAATAGTGAAATCTATGCAATAATGAAGATAGCTGGAATGCACAGATGATCAAAAGCTTGGGGTCATTTCATTTACCTTCGGCTTAGTCTGTATTTCAGAGGTCGCCCAGTGGAATGAACCGCCAACTTTTCCAGAATATGATTTATGCAGTGGATGCCATTCCAGCCGCAACCCAGTACTGGGAAACACCCATACACACTCATTCACATACACTACAGACAATTCCCCTATAGCGCATGTGTTTGGACTGTAGGGGAAACTGGAGCACCCGGAGGAAACCCACGCCAACATGAGGAGAACATGCAAACTACACACAGAAATGCCAACTGATCCAGCCGGGACTCGAACCAGCGACCTTCTTTCTGTGAAGCCACAGTGCTAACCACTGAGCCACCGTGCCACCCTTATTATCACCACCATTACTCTAAATATCAATTTCATATGCACCTTCAGACACCATTCTAATATGCCGATTTGCTGTTCAAAACAAATTATTATTAATTTCTTACTATCAATGTTGAAAATATAATAAACGATAATCAATTATAATGAACTAAGATTGTTGGTTTTATTAGTATTTTAGTCACTTTTGTTTAATTTAATGCTTCTATGCTGAATAAAATCATTATTTTCAAATTTCAATTAATTAATTAATTAAAATATCTGCCCCACTGTATATTAAGTGGGCTTAGCTGCCATGTTCTTACATATAAATTAATAATTTGGTACAATGCACTTACGATGTGCATATACTTTTACATTGTACTCATATATAAAAAAACAATCTGCATGTTATTAAATCTATAATTCATTTCTATAATGGCGGCACGGTAGCTCAGTGGTGTTGTACTGTGGCCTCACAGCAAGAAGGTCGCTGGTTCGAGTCTGTGTAGAGTTCGCATTTTCTCCCAGTGTTGGCGTGACTATAGTCTTGGTGGTCCTTATTGGTTGTGTGGAAATGAGCTAGATTTGCCATACCTTTATCTAAATTCTTTTATTTCCTTGCTTTCTTTTCTATGTTTTTGTTGTGATGTTTTGTACGTTTGTTTGTCATATGTTAGACTAGTCAATAAATCACGCTATATAACCACGATGGATTGCCTTTGTTTTGCCTCACAGAAAAGGTCACTTTAATGATCTTTAACGGCCCTTGCTACAGTCTTATTAAGTTTACTAAAACTTCTAAACTATTAATTTACTTCACAAGAAGTAGTTATAATTCCCTTTCTAAATAAATAAATAATTACACAGTACGCTCAGACGATTGGGAGAAGTCATTGTTATATTTATTTTGTTAAATTAACTATAAGTTAATTCTGAAACTTGTTATTATTAATCATTAATATTCATAAATTGAGCTAATTTCTATTTTAAATAAGATTTTCAGCGCTAGTGTATGAGTGTGTGTGTGTGTGAATGTAAGAGTGTATGGGTGTTTCCCAGTACTGGGTTGCAGCTGGAAGGGTATCCGCTATGTAAAACATATGCTGGAATAGTTGGCGGTTCATTCCGTTGTGGCAACCACTGATAAATAAGGGACTAAGCCAAAGGAAAATGAATGAATGAATTTCTATAACTACTTTCATAATTACACTGTTGATCCATCCCTTAGGCACTTAACATAAAGTGAGACCAAAATCTCACCATAAAAATAAGTAAATGTAATTAGATAATAATCATAAATCATTAGTAAATAGTTTTGCAGATCCAGTATTTACCTTGATGAGCATCAGGGCTTCGCTGAGTTCAGCCGCATCGATTTCACTTTCCTTCAGAGAGCAGAATCACAGTTCAGGCATCAGTGCGAAACAAATAAAACTTCCACATTGTTTTGTTTGTTTCTTTTCTGGATGACTTATTCCCCCACGCTGTGATAAATATTGCACCTCACCTTAGTGAAGAACTTCATGCGATCTTTAATTTCCTCCAGTTGCTGTTTCTGCTCGAGGTAGCGCAGCTGAATTTGCTTGTTTTCTTGCGTCAGGTTTTCATTTACATCTTGTGTGAAAAATCAGACATCAGTGCGTGAAACACAGCATCGGATTAACAGCACCTGCGGTCGTGTGTTGGGCTTACCTCTCTCGGCCTTGATCTTATCCAGGATCTGGTTTTTATCAGCGAGGTCAGACTTTAACGCCGTCTCCAGCTGAGCGACCTGTAGTTTGAGCTGCTGTTCTCTGGTTCTCCATTTCTGCTCCTGACTCACATCAAACGCACTGGTGCGACACACAAAAACTACAGTCAGAGCAAAGCACTACACAATAATGATCGCAATGATAGGCATGAGCAATAATAACAGTGATTCTGCAGTTAACAAACAACACAAGGCCCCATTCATAAACAGTATTAAAGGTGTAGTTCACCCAAAAATGAACATCCCTGCTCATTTACTCAGCCACAGTTCATCCAAGATGTAGAACAGAACAGCAGATCATTAAAGAAGATTTTGAGTTGAATCTGTGGCTCTTAGTGATTCTTATAATGGCAGTGAATGGTGACAGGTTTTTAGATTCAAAACTAACACATGCAAACGAGGGCAAATCTACAGTATAGCCATGGCTCCTGATGACACACTGAGGTCTTATGAAGCAAAACAATCGCTTCGTGAAAGAAATTTGAACCTTATTTAAGATATTATTAGCTTTAATATTAGGATTAGCTTTAAAATATTAGCAGCTTTTGAGTGACTATAGTCTGATTGTACAGTTGAAGTCAGAATTATTCACCCTCCTGTGAATTGTTCTTTCTTTTTCAGATATTTTACAAATGATGTTGAACAGATTCAGGAATTTTTCACAGTATTTCCTATAATATTTTTTCTTGTTATTTGTTTTATTTCGGCTACAATAAAAGCAGTTTTAAATTTTTAAAACAATATTAAGGTCAATATTATTAGCCCATTATTATTAAGAGATCTTATGAAGCGAAACAATCGCTCCATGTGAGAAACTTATTAGCTTCAATCCACAGTGTGACTGTAGTCCAATTGTAATCAGGCTGCGTTGATAACTCGATCACCAGTATCTATCAACACCTCACCTCCCGTCCAAGCACACACACTCACACTGTAATCATCAAATCGTCTGGGGACTACATTCACACATGCATGAGAACTGTTTAGATAGGCTGTGTTTAGATAACTCTGTTGAGTTGAGTGTGTTTATACACCTTTATTAGTATTGAACAGGGGCGACACAGTGGCTTAGTGGTTACTACTGTCGCCTCACAGCAAGAAGGTCGCTGTTTCGAGTCCCGGCTGGGTCAGTTGGCGTTTCTGTGTAGAGATTGCATGTTCTCTGTGTGAAGTTTGCATGGCGTGGGTTTCCTCTGGGTGCTCCGGAGGAATTGATTAACTAAATTGGCCGTAGTGTATGAGTGTGTGTGTGAATATGAGAGTGTATAGGTGTTGCAGCTGGAAGGGCATCCGCTGCGAAAAGCATATGTTGGATTAGTTGGCGGTTCATTCCGCTGTGGCGACCCCTGATGAATAAAGGGACTAAGCCGAAGGGAAATGAATGAATCAATAGTATTGAATACTTTTATCACCTCACCTTTTCACTAGCTTATCACAGTTTTCTTTGAGCAAGTCTCTCTCTTTCTCCAAGTCCTGGATTCTCTCTTGTAACTGAAAACAGACCAGAGTTATAAGTTATTAGAATCATATAGTTATATTATTGTAGCTATCAAAAGTTTGTAGTTTATAAATATTATAGTTTATTTATTTCAGCTAGTAAGTTCATTTCTCATTTTCATTTAGTACAGCTAAACTGTGTGTACTGTGTGTGTGTGTGTACCTCCAGCAGGTGTCTGTGCTCCAGGGCTCTGCTGGTGATCTGAGTCTCCAGCTGTAAACTCTTCAGTCTCTCCTCCTTCAGCTGCCGGTTCCCGTCCTCCACCTTCAGCAGCGCAGCGTCATGACTGGCCTTCAGAGTCTTCATGCTCTGCCGACAACCATACAAACACAGCAGCTGATACTCACATCAACTCCAGCAGAGGGCAGCAAATACACACACACACACACACACACACACACACACACACACACACACACACACACACACACACACACACACACACACACACACACACACACACACACACACACACACACACACACACACACACACAGACAGACAGACAGACACACACACACACACACCACACACACACACACACACACACACACACACACACACACAGACAGACAGACACAGTGATTCCGGAAAGTATTCGTATCATTTCACTTTTTCCACATTTTTTATGTTACAGCCTTATTACAAAATAAAAAAATAAAACACCGGATAAATCACATGTACATCAGTATTGACAGCCTTTGGCGTGAAGCTATAAATTGAGCTCAGCTACATTCTGTTTCCACTGATCATTCTTGAGATGTTTCAGCAGCTTCATTGGAGTTCACCTGTGGTCAATTCAGTTGATTGGACATGATCTGAAAAGGCATACACCTGTCTATATAAGGTCCCATGGTTGACAGTGCATGTCAAAGCATAAACCAAGCATGAAGACAAAGGAATTGTCTGTAGACCTCCGGGACAGGATTGTCTGGAGGCACAAGGCTGGGGAAGATTACAGAAAAATTTCTGCTGCTCGAAAGTTCCAATGAGCACAGCGGCCTCCATCATCCGTAAGTGGAAGATGTTTGGAACCACCAGGACTCTTCCTAGAGCTGGCCGGTCATCTAAGCTGAGTGATCAGGGGAGAAGGGCCTTAGTCAGGGAGGTGATCAATAACCTGATGGTCACTCTGTCTGAGCTCCAGCGTTCTTCTGTGGAGAGAGGAGAACCTTACAGAAGGACATCTGTGCAGCAATCCACCAATCAGGCCTGTATGGTAGAGTGGCCAGACGGAAGACACTCCCCGCCTGGAGTTTGCCAAAAGGCATCTGAAGGACTCTCAGACCATAAGAAACTAAACTCTCTGGTCTGATGAGACTCAAATTGAACTCTTTGGAGTGAACGCCAGGCGTTACGTTTCGAGAAAACCAGGCAGCGCTCATCACCAGGCTAATAGCATCCCTACAGTGAAGCATGGTGGTGGCAGCATCATGCTGTGGGGATGTTTTTCAGCAGCAGGAACTGGAAGACTAGTCAGGATAGAGGGAAAGATGAATGCAGCAATGTACAGAGACATCCTGAAAGAAGACCTGCTTCAGAGTGCTCTTGAGCTCAGACTGGGGCGACGCTTCATCTTCCAGCAGGGCAATGACCCAAAGCACACCGCCAAAATATCAATGGAGTGGCTTCACAACAACTCGGTGAATGTCCTTGAGTGGCCCAGCCAGAACCCAGAGCTAAATCCTATTGAACATCTCTGGAGAGATCTGAAAATGGCTGTACACCGTTGCTTCCCATCCAACCTGATAGAGCTTGAGAGGTACTGCAAAGAAGAATAGGCAAAGATTCCCAAAGACAGGTGTGCCAAGCTTGTGGCATCATATTCAGAAAGACTTGAGGCTGTAACTGCTGCCAAGGGAGCATCAACAAAGTGTTGAGCAAAGGCTGGGAATACTGATGTACATCTGATTTTACAGCTTTTTTATTTTTTAATAAATTTGCAACAATTTCAAAAACTCTTTTTTTCACATTGTCATTATGGGGGATTGTGTGTAGAATGTTGAGGAAATAAATGAATTTAATCCATTTTGGAATAAGTCTGTAACATAAACAAATGTGGAAAAAGTGAAGCGCTATCATATAGACCAGTGGTTCCCAAAGTGGGGGTCGGGACCCACTGGGGGGGGTCGGCGGACAATGACGAGGGGTCGCTTGGTAATTTACAAAACTCAAATAAATTTTAATAAACTATTAAAATTACCATATTTTATTCATAACCCACAGAAGATAGTTAATAGTTACAATAAAGAAACAACAAGATCAACATACAAATAAACATCTATCAGCCTTTAAATTTTTTCTTTTGGATTCTTTTCTTTTGGATTATGACCCCTGTGTTTAGATTGACCACACAGCAATAGCGTTAGCTGCAAGAGATTGATTTCACGGGGCCAGATAAACATTTTTGACAACCTTTATGGCACTCTAATACATTAAAAATAAGATATTTGAGATTAATATTAAATAAAATTGATAAATTACTTTAAAAAAATTAAATGGTAATTAGACTGTTGCATTTTTGTGTTGTCAATATCCTCATGTTTATATATGCCTATAGTTGTGTGTGCACCGTTTGCATATTTCTAACCACCTTTGAGAAAAAATGGGGGTCGCGAGTCACTGACATTGTTATTTTGGGGGTCGCGGGCTGAAAAGTTTGGGAACCCCTGATATAGACACACACAGACACACAAACAAACAGACACAAACACAGCAGCTGCTTCTCACTTCAACTCCAGCAGAGGAAAGCAGACACACACACAGACACACAAGCAGGCACACGTACACACAAACCCAAACACACACACCCACATTTATTTTTATTACTATTATTATTATTATATTCATTTCCGTTTGTTTTTCAGTGAATATTGTTAGTTTCAGTTTGTTTTAACTGTTAATTTGTTGTGCTTTTTTTCCAGTTTTATTTCAGTGCACAAAAATATGTTTTGACCAACAGATTTAGCCTTTAATTTTCATCACTAAATCAGCCCTGGGTACCTCCTGCTGCTGCAGAAATCTTCCCTCCAGCACTGTGAGTGTGTTTGCCTTCTCTGATAACAGCTTCTGTAGTTTGATCATCTCCACGTTATCCTTTATGGTCAACCTAGAAAACACAATAAGCATCAGAACAGCAGGTGAGCGTGAATGTAAGCGTTTACAGGTGAGTGGGCTTGACAAACCACCTGTAGAAAACACACTCTTTTATCTCTCCAGCATTTTAACAGATCAGTTTTGCATGCTGTGTTCACACCAGTCGGGGAACGTGTGAATAAATCAAATCCGATTCACAGTAGATGTGGATTCGCGTCATGGACAGGGCTTCTGTCTACCTGGTGAAACTAGCTTCGTTGCTAAATGGCTAACATGGATTTTATTGAGAAAATATCTGTGTTTGTGCTTTAGGAAGGCTGAAAAAAACAGCGTATATTCGTTCTGCGTAGTGTCTAAGTCCACTAGATCCTTTCAGAGGTGCACCCAACTCTGTTTCCTCCAGAAATTGTACCTGGATGATAAAAAAAGCTTTCAGCGGTGCTTCTGACTGAGTTTGATGAACTGTTGTCTGTGTCGGCAGGAGGATTTGCCCTCAGGACACCAACAACAGGCACTACAACATAATCACGCCCCTACAAAAGCAAGCTCCTGATTGGTTAACGTGGCTCGAATGTCCGCTGAAGTTCAAATTATCAACTCGAATGATTTGCACGTCAAACACGCAAAACACTCAACCCACGATGCCTCATTCACGCGTATCACGCCGCAGGATGTCTATTCGCATCTTTGCATTGACTTAACATGTAAATCACTCGCGCTTGACGCTTCATCTGTGTCTGATGTGAACGCAGCAATACACTCACTCAACATCTCTTAAAGGGCCCATGAAATGCTTTGAAATGTGCATTTTTATTCAATGTTTGATGTAATCTCAAAACATGAAGAGAGGGCGGGGCATAGTGTAGCTCCTCCCCTTTAAAAAATAGCCAATAGTGCTTTGTTTTATCACAGCTCTGCCAGTGAAGAAGATTTGATTTGAAATATGAGGCGACGTGAAAATAAAGCATTGATCCATTTAGGGGGAAGTGACAAACTGCCAGCTCTTTATATTTATATCAGGTTTCTTCTAAATGCGAATTTTGTTACTGTTTTGGTGCGCACTAGCTTATAGATATCCTAAATTAACTAATACTAACATCTAAAAAAATCATTTGTAAGTTGCTTTGGACAAAAGCATCTGCTAAATGCCTAAATGTAAATGAGAGTGTTTAGAGTAGAGAGTATGACCTCTGTCCGCTGGCCTGCTGTTCTCGGACCTGCAGCAGTGACTCCTCAAACTCTCGGTCTCTCCTCTTCAGCTGATCTCTCATCATCTCTGCTGATCTCTCCAGCTCCTCCATCTGCATCTGCTGACTCTCGATCACATTCTCCCTGAGGGCGCATCAAACAGGCATCGAGCTTAATGTTATTTTAGTGAGGCATGCACAATAGGGCT
This sequence comes from Danio kyathit, assembly GCA_903798195.1. Taxonomy (NCBI): domain Eukaryota; kingdom Metazoa; phylum Chordata; class Actinopteri; order Cypriniformes; family Danionidae; genus Danio; species Danio kyathit. Next base: position 42,451,192 of record LR812543.1, read on the forward strand.
AAAATATAAATATATTAGGTGCACATATGGAGTAGTCACATATATAGTTTGTGCAGTGTGTAGTATTTATTATAGTAGACCAGGAAACATAGCTTACAACACATGAAATCTGTGGAGACACTGCAGATTTGAACAATAATAGAGTGAAAGTTTGTGTTTTTAAGGCATGTTACTATGCATTATACCTCTTTTAACAAGATGTAAAATAAGTCTCTGATGTCTCTAGTGTGTGTTATTAGCACACTAATAAAGTTTTATAACCCTCTGAAACTGACCCTTTTAGGCTTTAATCCTAATTGTAGTGTTTTGGTGACTGTCGCTTTAAATTCAAATGAGATTGTGCTCTTTTCAAAAGAGGGCGGGGCTATAAATGCCTGTGTGTCGGCATAGTGGCAGATTCAAAAACAAGATTAGAGTCCTATGCTAATGAGGGAGGGATGGTCACTAGTGGGCGGGGCTTTCCCCCTCTGATGACATCATACAAAGGGAGAATGTCAATCAAAGTGTTTCTGCAGACTGTTTTAATCAAGTGTGATTATAAGAAGTTGCTTACATTCACACACTGCTGACACACAACTTTGTTTAAACCCCTTATAAAAGTGATTGTTGCATAATATGTCCCCTTTAAAGCATTTAGACACAAGAAACTGCACTGTTTGTACATTTAAAAAAAAGATTAATTTTATAGAATTACTCGTACGATAAAGATTATACAGTGTTACTTTACATTTAATTATTCAATTTTTGTACCTGAACACTGTTAGACGTCCTATAAAATATGTTTATTTAATTTATTTCTTTGCTCTGTTGCATTTATCTATGCTTATAATTAGTTTATTATATTTTATGCAGATGCACTGCCTTATAGGGCTCTATTTTAAAGATCTAGGCACAAAGTCTAAAGCTCATGGCACAAATGCATTAAGGGCGTGTCTGAATCCACTTTTGCTAGTTTAAGGACGGAAAAATACACTCTGCACCCCGGTGCATTGGCCTAACAGGGTTGTGCTTATTCCCTTAATGAGTTATGGGTGGGTTTTGAGCATAACCTGCATTAAACCAATCAGAGTCTCATCTCTCATTCCCTTTAAGAGTCAGATGCGTCATACCATGGTGCATTTGCTATTTACATGGCGGACTTTGTAAGTGTAAAAACTGAACGCTTCACTAGAGAGAAAACAGTTAAATAGGCCATCTGCAGCGTGAGGATAAAGAACGAGCCTCCTCCATTCAGCCTCTTTACTTACTCCTTTACTTTGGTGGAGTAAGGAAACGGCTGAAACTCACTCCACTGAACACATCCATTAGCCCACATATTTAATTACATTTGTTAAGCGCAAAGATTTGTTTCAAAACTATTTCTAAATTCAGTTCTAATTTCCAGCAACAGAATAAATGGACAATAATAATGAAGTGTGGTCAAACAACTGAGTTATATCCAAACACACGTCCTGTTCTTATGCCCCATATGGTGATGCAGACGTCTTCAAAACGCCACAGGTGGACAAATCTACACTAGTTTTTATTAAAACAGATATAAATATGCATATAATAAATAATACTGCTAATAATAATAACATTATACAGATGCAGATTGTCATGAATAAACTGAAAAAGCCCCCCAAGATGAAGAAGGCATAGAGGCAGTGGTGTTTATATTCATGTAGAAAATAAACATTTTTGTAACATTTCAATCTCTTAATTGTTTTAAAAATGTAAAGATATTTGTGTTTTGCTGTACATCCTGTGTGTATTAAGCAATAAGATGCACAACTAAAGCACTCTGCACTGGACTTTAGACCCATTTTCAGCTGGTCAATTGTTAAGTTCCTCAAAATAGCAACGCGCCAATAATGCGCCTTAACACACCTCTTTTATAGACCAGAACACACATGAGTCCACAAGGCGGGGCAAATGGATTTACTATTTAAACAACATGGCGCAAAGCAGAAAAATTAGAGTTGTCCTGGTCTGAAAATATCAACAAATCGTGCCAAACACGTCAAATATGCGCTGGGTATATAATAGGACCCTGAATCATACCAATTAATCAAAATTAACTAATTCTTTCCAAATCCAGCTATTCAAGCCTTCTGGTGAAATTGTATTAATATAATTTTTTTTTTGTCTGTGTCTGTTATCACAGTTACAAATACTGCACTATATATTTGCAACAATTTTATCAATATGCCCTAATGCACAATATATTGCGTACCATTTCAATATCGGCCAATAAATGCTATTTTTAATGTTGTTGTTATCGCTCTGATAACAAAATTAGGCAGATATATTTAAGCCTATAAATTCTCTATTATTTCCACTGGTTGAACCACTTCCCATGTTTGCTGCCCACTACTGTTTTATTATTACAAGTTCAGTGACTTGGTTGCTTTATTTATGCTTTTATTTATGCAAACTTCAGAAAGGCAGCACAGTGGCTCAGTGGTCAGCACTGTCACCTCACAGCAAGAAGATCGCTGGTTTGAGTCCTGGCTGGGCTAGTTGGCATGTCTGTGTGGAGTCTGCATGTTCTCCCCATGTTGGCGTGGGTTTCCTCTGGGTGCTCCGGCTTCCCCCACAGTCCAAACACATGTGCTATAGGGGAATTGAAGAAACTAAATTGGCCGTAGTGTATGAGCGTGTGTGTAAATGTGAGTGTGTATGGGTGTTTCCCACTGGGTTGCAGTTGAAAGGGCATCGCTGTGTAAAACATATGCTGGAATACTTGGCGGTTCATTCCGCTGTGGCGACCCCTGATAAATAAAGGGACTAAGCCGAGGGAAAATGAATGAATAAATAATAAACATCAGAGATCAGTTCAACATTTTCTGAGGTTAAGGTTTTACAATAAAATCTGTTCTTCACTGTGTGTGTTTGCCTTTTGCGAATCGTGCAGAAATATTTGACAATTTTATATTTAACGGCTAACATATCACCATTTATCGGTCAAAAATCCCATCTCGGTGCATCCTTAATTTTAGTGTTGTGTTTCTGTTTGAGGGTCCGTCAGTGCAGATTGAGTCACTCACAGGTTGCGGATTTCAGCGCGGGCTTCATCCAGCAGACTGTGTCCATAACGCGGCAACACACCCTGCGGTGGCTTCGCACTCATTTCTCCCTCAACATGCCTGAGTGCTTCAAGAAGAACAACACAACAGGGTCATACTTTTGTACCATACTTAAAATTTAAACCAGCTGTCATGTTCTCCAGCTTTATGCTTTTATATAACATTAACATTTATATTTGCAGATACATTTAGTCATTGAGCAGATGTTTTCATCCAGAGTAACTAACAAATGAGCAAATAAACGGTCAATTGATACTCTGGAAACACCTTGAGAATTTCTTTAAAACAAATATCAACCCCAACATAACTCAAGTGCTTCTGAATCAGAATAGGAGTTGAAAATAGAACACAGAATATAACGTGAAGTTAGTAGAGTAGAATAGAACACAGAATTTTAAACTTCAGAATAGAATAGAGTAGAACACGCCATTCAGTATGTAAACAGAACAGAACAGAATAGTATAGTATAAAATTTAATATAATACAACAGAGCAGATTAAAATGGAATAGAACAAAACTAAATAGAATAGAACAGAACAGAATACAGCGGAACAGAACACTATAGAATAGAACAGAACCAAATAAAACAAATAAAATAAAATAGAATAGAACAGAAAAAACTAAACAGAACAGAAAAAATCAGAAAAGAATAGAATAAAATTAATTAGAATAGAAAAGAACATGACAAAATAGATTAGAATACAACATAACAGAATAGAACAGAACACACAAAAGCAGAACAGAATAGAACAGTATAGAAAAAAAATAGAAGAGAATAAAATAAAATAGAACAGAACACAAAGAACAGAACAGAACAAAATAGAACACAAAAGAACAAAATAGAACGCAAAATAACAGAATAGAACACAAAAGAACAAAATAGAACACAAAAACAGTGTAGAATACAAAATAATAGAATAGAAAATAATAGAACAGAACAGAGCACAAACGAACTGAATAGAACAGAACAGAATAGAACATAATAGAACAGAACAGAATAGAACACAAAAGGACAGAATAGAACAGAATAGAACATAATAGAACACAAAAGAACAGAATAGAACATAATAGAACACAATGAACAGAATAGAACATAATAGAACAGAACACAAAAGAACAGAATAGAACATAATAGAACAGAACACAAAAGAACAGAATAGAACACAAAAGAACAGAACACAAAAGAACAGAACAGAACACAAAAAACAGAATAGAACACAAAAAACAGAATAGAACACAAAAGAACAGACTAGAACAGAATAGAACACAAAAGAACAGAATAGAACAGAATAGAACAGAATAGAACACAAAAGAACAGAATAGAACAAAATAGAACAGAATAGAACACAAAAGAACAGAATAGAACAAAATAGAACAGAATAGAACACAAAAGAACAGAACAGAACACAAAAGAACAGAATAGAACAAAATAGAACAGAATAGAACACAAAAGAACAGAATAGAACACAAAAGAACAGAACACAAAAGAACAGAATAGAACACAAAAGAACAGAATAGAACAAAATAGAACAGAATAGAACACAAAAGAACAGAACAGAACACAAAAGAACAGAATAGAACAAAATAGAACAGAACAGAACACAAAAGAACAGAACAGAATTATAACACAGCCTCACCTGCTTTCGGAGTGTGTGGTCGTGAGGTAGTCACTGGAGTGTGTGTGTCTGGGACTCTGCGCAGGCCTGTGTTGATGCGCGACTGTATGTGTGCATATGGAGTGTGTCTGCGGCTCTGGACCTGCAGCTGCTGTTTGGCTGCCAGCAGACGCCGCTTCAAGCCCTCGTTCTGCTTCTCCAGCTCCTGCACCTTCTCCTGCAGCTCCTCCATCATCTCCTCCATCTCCACATCTCGGCCTCCATCCCGCTGCTTACGGTCCTTCACCAGGCGGATCAGCTTGGTGGCCATCCTGGAAAAAAAACATTGTTCTTGTTATTAAACCTGACGCAATTATTAAATAACAGTCTAATTATGGTTATTTATTCTAAACGCGGTGGCACTGTGGCTCAGTGGTTAGCACTATGGCCTCACAGCAAGAAGGTTGCTGGTCCGAGTCCCAGCTGGGTCAGTTGGCATTTCAGTGTGGAGTTTGCATGTTCTCCCCGTGTTGGTGTGGGTTTCCCCCGGGTGCTCTGCGCTATAGGAGAATTGGGTAAACTAAATTGGCCGTGAGTGTGTGTGTGTGCGTGTGTATGCAGTGTGGGTTGCAGCTTGAAGGACATCCGCTGAGTAAAAAACATATGCTGCAATAATTAGCGGTTCATTCCGTTGTGGGACCCCGGGCTGTGCGGTGTCACAATTGTTCTGCAGGAGGTTGAGAGAGAGAGTCCCTAAAACAATGTTTTTTTCCCTTTGTGTGTATGTACACCTTGTATTTCTGATGTTGTGGGGACAAAATGTCCCCACAAGTATAGCAATACCAGTAAGCTGTAAAACTTTGGGGACTTTTTTTTTGAGTAAATGGCTCATAAATCACACAGAATGACGTATTTTAAATGTATTAAAATACAGAAGTACTCATAAAGATAGCTGTACGAGTGTGTGTGTTACATATATAAAATTTTGCTTGTTAGGTGACTGTTGTAATAGTTTCAGAATGCAATGAATTAATAAATAATTTTGTAATTTATAACAATACATTACGGCATTTATATTACAGATGATTTATAATAATCATTTATTCATTTTCCTTCAGTTCAGTCCCTTTATTCAATTCAATTCAATTCAATTCAATTCAATTCAATTCATCTTTATTTGTATAGCGCTTATAAAATGTAGATTGTGTCAAAGCAGCTTCACATGGAAGATTATAGTGAATTGAAACAGTGTCTGTTCAGTTTTCAGCGATTAAGTTCAGTTCAGTTTAGCTCAGTTCAGTGTGGGTTAATAATCACTACTGAGAGTCCAAACACTGAAGAGCAAATCCATCGATGCGCAGCTCTACAGATCCCGAACCATGCAAGCCAGTGGCGACAGCGGCGAGGAAAAAACTTCACCAATTGGCGAAAGTGAAGATTTAAAAAAACCTCGAGAGAAACCAGGCTCGGTTGGGCACGACCATTTCTCCTGTGGCCAACGTCTTGTGCAGAGCTGCAGTCTAGGCGCATGAAGCTGGACCTCAGCGAAGACTCGTCTCTTCTTGGAGCGTCACAGGGGACAGTCTCAGGCTCTCACTCCACGATGACCACCACAGCAGCTGCTCAGGATACGGCCTGGTCCAGAAAACCTTAGGATCATCTCGTCACTGGTCTTGGATCACATCAGTGGCACTGCATAGTCTGAGGGCCTCGGGATGAGAACCCCCAGGTGGAAATACAGAATAAGGAGAATAATTAGCGTAGCTGCTGTTCATAGTGTATATAAACAAGAAGCAAAATCATGTGTGGGGCACATCATGCGTCATACCGTTATGTGCTACACTGAGTGTACGCTTTGCTAAAAAGATAGGTCTTTAATCTAGTTTTGAAGAGCGAGAGTGTGTCTGAGCCTCGGACATTATCAGGAAGGCTATTCCAGAGTTTAGGGGCCATAAATGAGAAGGCTCGACCTCCTTTAGTGGACTTTGATATTCTAGGTACTACTAGAAGCCCTGAGTTTTGAGATCTTAAAGAGCGGGTTGGGTTGTAGCGAGACAGGAGGTTGGTTAGATAAACAGGAGCTAGATTATTTAAAGCTTTATAGGTAAGGAGTAATATTTTAAATTCAATACGAAACTTAACAGGCAGCCAGTGTAAGGAGGATAAAATTGGGGTGATATGATCATATTTTCTAGATCTGGTAAGAACTCTGGCAGCTGCATTTTGTACTAGCTGAAGTTTGTTAATAGAGGATGCTGGGCAGCCAGCAAACAGAGCATTACAGTAGTCTAGCCTAGAAGTCATGAAAGCATGAACTAGCTTTTCTGCATCTGATATGGATAGCATACTTCGCAATTTAGCGATATTTCTTAGATGAAAGAAGGCAGTTTTTGTGACATGGGATATATGATTTTCGAATGTTAAATTGCTGTCTAATATCACACCTAGATCTTTTATAGTAGAGCTAACGCTAACTTTGTATCCCTCTAATTGCAGGTCGAGTTGTGAGAACTGCTGTGTACAGGATTTAGGCCCGATAAGTAATAATTCTGTTTTAAGAGAAGAAAATTGTTGGTCATCCAGTCTTTAACATCTTTAATACACTCAGTTAGCTTAGACAGTTCGGACATCTCATCAGGTTTAGTTGAAATGTATAATTGAGTATCGTCTGCATAGCAGTGAAAGCTGATCCCGTGTTTTCTAATAATGTCTCCCAGGGGAAGCATGTATATTGTAAACAGCAAAGGGCCTAAAACTGATCCTTGAGGGACCCCGTACTTTACTGGCCTGACTTGTGAAAGCTGTCCATTAATATTCACAAACTGGTAGCGATCAGCTAAGTATGACCTAAACCATTGAAGGGCCTGTCCTTGGACACCTGTAGAATTTAAGCGGTCTATGAGAATATTGTGGTCAATGGTGTCAAATGCGGCGCTAAGATCGAGTAGAACTAACAGTGAGACGCACCCCTGGTCAGCAGCTAAGAGTAAATCGTTGGTTATTTTTACTAATGCAGTTTCTGTACTGTGATGAGGCCTGAAACCTGACTGAAACACTTCAAAAATATTGTTTGTCTGCAGAAAGGAGCATAATTGGGTAGAAACAACTTTTTCTAGTATTTTAGACATAAACGGAAGATTTGAAATAGGCCTATAATTAGCTAAGTTGCTCGGGTCCAGTTGTGGTTTCTTAATAATAGGCTTAATAACAGCTAGCTTGTAAGGATTTGGAACGTGGCCTAAAGATAAAGAAGAGTTGATAACATTAAGGAGAGGTTCTCCTATAACAGGTAGCAGCTCTTTCAGTAATTTTGTTGGAATTGGATCTAACATACATGTAGCTGATTTAGAGCTATTTATAACTTTATCTAGCTCTTCCTGTTCTATGATTTTGAAGCATTGTAGGTTATTTTGATTCAGTGAAAATATTTCTGCATCTGGAGTATGAGGTGGTGCAGAAAGTTTAACATTTTCTATTTTCTGTCTAAAGCCTTCTATTTTATCACTGAAAAAATTCATGAAGTCATCACTACTGATTTGCGGTGGGACATTTTGTTCTAAAGATGATCGATTATTTGTTAGTTTAGCAATGGTGCTAAATAAAAATCTAGGATTGTTCTGATTATTTTCAATCAGTTTGCGGAGGTGCTCGGCCCTGGCAGATTTAAGAGCCCTCCTATAGCTGGACATACTGTCTTTGTACGCAATTCTAAAAACCTCTAAATTAGTTTTTTTCCATTTACGTTCTAGAGCACGGGTTGCTGTTTTGAGAGCGCGAGTATGATTATTGTACCATGGTGTAGTTTTATTCTCTCTAGCCTTTTTTAATTTGATGGGTGCCACAGTATTTAGTGTGTTAGTAAAGATGGCATCCATATTGCTGGTTACTACATCAAGGTCATTTGCGTTTGCGGGTGTATTTCGAAATAAGGAAAGGTCAGGTAAGTTATTTATGAATTCATCCTTGGTGGACGGAACGATAGTCCTACCAGGGCGGTACATTGGTGCAGATCTGCTAATTTCAGGTAGACGCCTTTATTCATCAGGGGTCACCACAGTGGAATGAACCGCCAACTATTCCAGCAAACGTTTTACACAGCGGATGTCCTTCCAGCTGCAACACACTACTGGGAAACACCCATATACTCTCATATTCACACACACAAACACACACTCATACACTATGGCCAATTTAGTTCATCAATTCCCCTATAGCGCATGTGTTTGGACTGTGGGGGAAACCGGAGCACCCGGAGGAAACCCACGCCAACACTGGGAGAACATGCTAACTCCACACAGAAATGCCAACTGACCCAGCTAGGGCTCAGACCAGCCAGCTTTTTTCTGTGAGGCGACAGTGCTAACCACTGAGCCACCAAATCACTGATTTATAATAATATATTACTCAATAATTTATTTTAGGATACTTACAATAGTCACAGTAATTTGATACAAATCTATAAGGTCACAAAAAGCATGTGAAAGCCCCCAAATAGTAACCTGACATGGCAATATGTACAAAATCAAATATTAAAGTTCATGTTTGTATTTGACAGATATAAATTTCTACCATTATACTTACAAATATGCAGCTTTAAATATGTCTTATATGCAATTTCAGATGTGGCCATATGTCAGATTTCTGTATAGGCCTCTAAACAGACAATCTGCATCACGATTATTTCTTAGAAAATTAATTGTGAGCTAGATTTAATAAACTTTCCACTGATCCTGAGCCAGTAAATCAGCAGTGTGTTTACAATCTAATGAGTGCTCAAACCTGCGGATCTTGTCTTCTTGTTTGCATGTGTGTTGTTTAAGTGTGAGGTTTTCATCCTGCAGGCGCAGGTATTTGTCCTCCAGCTCCTCCCGGCTCAACTTGGACACGTTCTGCCTCTCTCTAATGTTCTGAGACAGCAGGGAGTCTGAAAACAGGAGTATGGTTTTATTTAACCAGCCTTTACTCTTATTATAATTCACATTTTATTAATGCAGCAGTCAGTGGGATCTAAGCACAGCCCATTTGGTGTTGAAAAGACATCAAAACTGACTTTAAAAGTCTGGTTTAAATATATCAATCAACCTGTTATCAAAATATTGACATGGTGTTGATTCAAATGTAAATCGAATAATAATTTAACACTTTCAAAACGCCATCAAAAACATCCCTCATGTTAAAGGTGGCCTATTATGCCCATATTTACAAGATGTAAAATAAGTCTCTGATGTCTCTAGTGTGTGTGTGTGTGTGTGTGTGTGTGTGTGTGTGTGTGTGTGTGTGTGTGTGTGTGTGTGTGTGTGTGTGTGTGTGTGTGAAGTTTCAGCTCAAAATATCACACAAATAACGATTTTAACTCAATGGAACTGACCCTTTTAGGCTTTGATCCTAATTGTGGCGTTGTGATGACTGTCACTTTAAATTCAAATGAGATTTTGCTCTTTTCAGAAGAGGGCGGAGCTACAGATGCCTGTGTGTCAGCATAGTGGCAGATTCAAAAACAGGACTAACGTCCTATGCTAATGAGGAAGAGATGGTCACTAGTGGGCGGGGCTTTCCCCCTCTGATGACATCATACAAAGAGAGAATGTCAATCAAAGTGTTTCTGCAGAATGTTTTGATTATAAATCATACAATTATTTCTTTTTAATATTTAGAGGCATGTTATATTCATGCACTGTTGCCACACAACTGTGTTTAAACCCCTTCTAAAAGTGATTTTTGCATAACAGATCCCCTTTAATGACTAATACATCAAAATTCCCACATCTAGTCCTTGCAAATCCCTATATATATTTGAAGAATTCTACTAATATCGACTGAAAAGCTGACCTGGTAATGCAGCTCCTCCATTTGTGTCTCTGACAGGAATTTCAGCAGCAGTTTCATCAGCACGAGAAAACATCCTTCAGTCTGAAACCAAACAAATCCCACAGAAATATAGCATGAGAAATACTGCAGATATGAATTGTGCAGCTGATTACTTCATTACTATACACCATCTTTAAGAGGCACCATGGAATACAATATTATTTTCATGATAAACATTCAGCGTATTTGGTAAGACAAGGCTTCCAACAATGAAAAAAATACTTAAAGTGGCTCTGTACTTTATCATATAGGCTAGAGTTTATTATTTTAACCCTACATAAATAATCATAAGGTTAAAGATGAAAGATTAAAGGACACAGCAATATAGTATCAAACGATTTATTAGTTTATATATATATATATATATATATATATATATATATATATATATATATATATATATATATATATATATATATATATATATTAGGGATGCTCCGATCAGGATTTTTGCAGCTGATACCAAGTACCGATTCTTTGTGATGGTGATCGGCCAATACTGAGTACCGATTCTGATGCTTCAAGCTTTATAATACATGGAGCACATTTTCCCCCCTAAGTATGATCATTTAAGTGGAGATCTTGCCTTACACCTCAGAGAATAAATGAAGAATGTTGCATATAATCCCTCAAACATGTCTCTTATAACCATTTAGTGTGGACATGTCATGGTCAGAAGCAACTTTACAGAAAATAATAGATAAAACAGATACAAAAAAATGGTAAGAAAAACAACTAACAAAGCAATTTGGAAACATTGCAAATGATGGAAGAAGAATTCGACATGTCTCAATCAAGAAAAAGTACATATTTGATGCATAAGATGTTAAAATGCACATCTATAAATATATATATTTGTTTATTGCAGTAAGTATATTACAAAAAGGTATATTATGAAATATTCAATTAAAACATTTTTTTTAAACGTTTTTTATTGTATTTCAGCCAGGTTTTAGGGAACTTGTAAAAATGTCAAAAACACAGAACTCTCAGTTCTTATATATGTAAAAAAGTCTAAGACCATTCCAATATTTTGCTCTCCAACTAGCATGTCTGGTTCCTCTGCATATAAACTCGTAAACAGACACCTGTGATCAGTTCATGAGATCGGCCAGATTGGCGAGTGCCGATCGAGTCATAAAATGTGATTATCGGCCGATACCGATCTCTGGCCGATCGATCTGAGCATCCCTAATATATATATATATATGAGCAATTCCAGCGTTATGGATGTGACATTTGCAGTAAAAACTCAAAACATAAATTCACATAGAAAGTATATGCTACCATTATATTGAAACATCTGTTTATATTTTCCAAAACAACTGACCACAGAGTTGTGGAAGCAGAAAAATATCAATCTGTAAACATTTTTTATACTTTAAAAGAGGATAATAAACATGCGTTATGGATGTGACAAAAAAAGTCTGTGAGTTTACAAGTGTACGACATACTTTGCAGAAATTCTGTCAATTAAACTGCACAACCCGAAAGAAACAATGCTCATCAAACAGATCTGAGTCGGCTCACTATAGAACAAAAATGATTGATTTTATTTTATTTGACATTTTTGCATGTATGAGGAAAAAGTGTCGTTATGGATGTGACGTCTCTCTGTTATGGATGTGACAGCTGTGAAATTGCCACTTGTGTGATTTTGGTAAAGTTAAATATAATAGCTTGAAACATTGACAGATACATTTATGAGTATTGTTAAAGTACTGTAAAATACTTGCTTACCCAAAAAAAAAACTGAAATGGTTTTCGTATTTTGGTGAAAACTTAATTTTCTTCATGGCAAGGTTGACATTTGCATGAAATTGCTCATATATATATATATAAAATTCAATATATGGAATCATGAATATAAATGTGTTTAACATAATGAAAACATTGTATATCATGGAATAGAAACATCATACGGACTGGCCTCCACAGCAAAGGTAGAAATGAGAAACATTTGCGAACATATATTACACTAAACTGCTCATTTCTGTCATACACAACATTATTAAATAGATAATCGAAGACTATGGTATTTATTGTACATCACTGCATAAAAAGAATCTATTTTCATGCTACATATTATTCAACATATTGGTGAACAAAGAAAACAAACCTTCCTGCAACATTCTGGAAACGTTATTTTATGGTTAAAGAGAATACAACAACATTCCTTGCACGTTATCCCTTAATTCCAAATAGAAAAAGAAAACAAGTAGATAATAAATACAACAAACATTAGAAGAAGATGGTATATTGACATCTCAACATGATTTACAGTCATTTGTAGTTCTTTACAAACAAGCAATGGCTTCAGTGTGTTTATTTTAAACATGCATCAATGTATACATAGTGACGAAGCATACAGAACACGTAATTATTATTTAATTTAAATGTTTGATGTTTAAAACATGACCATGTCACACATAAATAAACGTTACGACGAGATACGTTTTCATACAGTACTTTTTGAAAAGGTCAACGCAGCGTTTCAAAACTACAAATCCAATAACTCATAGCGAACACTGTTAAAATGTTGAAGTAGACTTGAAACCTTCATTAAATACAAATATTTTTAGCTCAAGCGTGAACTCACCGATTTAAAAGCATCACACACCGACCACAGCGACAGTTGCTATCAAACAACCCGTCCACTTCCCCTTCAAAGGACTCGACTTCCGCTACTGCCTCATGGGAAGTGTAGTTCCTACGCGTGACGTCTAACAAGCGCTCAAAAACAGCTGTTGTTTTCCATTAAAATTCTACTATTTTTAGTTAAAAACATCTATTTATCTCCAGCATTGCAGCACATCACCTATTCATTAAAACAAATCGTATGTGTCCGAAAAATACCGCACAGGATGGCAGTGTAATGTTTTTCTACAGTACAGAGAAGGAAGTATTAAACATAACATGCATCTAATCTCCTTCCTGCACTGTATTAAAGTGCTATCTAAAGCCCAAACGCAGGCTGACAAGTTTAGACTCGTAAAAGTGTAATTTATGATGAGTTCGATGAAGGGGAAACGGCATATTACAGTCAGAAGTGGGCGGAGCCTCCATTTCCGTCTGACCCGATTTACGCACAAAATACAATTCACTTATACACTTACGTGTAAAAGGAGCGTAGCTCAGCGTTCAGTCAGCATCCGCACGCCCTCAGCGTAACTCAAATCCAGCAGGAGCAGCTGTCAGTCAAAGGACATTTAAATGGCTCCACCGTGCAGAAGAGTACAGTCGCTCGAGCTGTCATCTAAAAACTCCATTCTCATCCTATTCCTGTTCATTTAAAAGCGCTCTGCTTCTCTATATTTATCATACTGCACCCGAATACTCGATTTTCTCGGATACTCATAAGCTGCGCACGAAAATGAGCGAGGAGGAAGACACATTGGGGAAAACTAAACATGCATTCGAAGAACTGTGTCGAGCTCTGAATATGGATGAGGAGTCGAGTAACAGAGCATGGAGGAGTTATGAAAATATCAGCAAGAATTACACTCTGGAGGTTAGTCAAGTGCTTATTTACAGGCCTTCTGCACGCGATTATAATGCCTGCGTACAGTGCATTCATTCAGATGTGTTTGTTTTATGTTTTGCCTATATATTATGTGCTTTATCGTGTCAAATAATGTGTATGTTATGTATCTGACATGACCGCATAATGCGCGTGTCTGCGTGACATCATCATCACCGGCTTTATCTGAATCAACACCTTCAGGGGTGTGCAGTAAAGACAGATTGGGCTTTTAGGGTGAAGATTAATGCTGAATAAATGCATATGCACCACTTATATATGTCAGGATTAATACTGTATCACGAAAGCAGTGATAGACAGTATATCAACATGATACAATGATCGTTTTCTGTCATACTACAGGATAATAGTTGCATAAACCAGAACCCAGAAAGTTATTTTATGCCTTAAAATTTTAAATGTTATATTATAATTGAAATAGAATATGACCTATATATAAAACACACTTAAAATATTATTTTGCAATGTTGGAAAAACATTATTGGAATGTTTTAAAGGTGGTTTGAAGAAAATATCATCTAAAAAGAACAATACAAAACACAAAAACTATATAATTTTAGAATATTATGATGCAGTAGGAAGAAAATAGCGCTATTTTACACCATGGATTACAATCAGCATATTCAGCATACTTTGTGCGTTTGTGTTACAGGGCAGTGAGCTGCACTGGTTGGCGTGTTCTCTGTATGTTGCGTGTCGCTCATCAGTGCCCACTATGAGTAAAGGCACAGCAGAGGGAAACTACGTGTCTCTGACCAGGATCCTGCGCTCATCTCAGCAGAGGTCTGTACACACACACACACACACACATGTTTGTTTTTGTGAAAAGTGGGTACATTACATAGGCTTCCATTCATTTTCTACAGATCAAACCCTACATTATATTGCCCTCACCCCACCCTACCCCTAAACCCAACCATCACAGGAGACAGTGTACAGCTTTACTCCCTGAACAAACTCATCCTGTGTGATTTAGAAGCTTTTGGAGAAGTGAGGACGTCACCAATGTCCTCATATTTCACCTGCTTTTTGTAATACCTGTGTCATACCTATGTCATTATACAGATTTGTGTCCTGATATGTCACAAAAACACGTACACACACACACACACACACACACACACACACACACACACTGTAGTCAGATGAAGATAAACACACACACATAAAGAGAGAGAGAGACATGCACACACACACACACACATTCACAAGCATGTTGGGATGTTCCCAAGACAACTTCAAGATCAGCTGGGATTTAGAGAGCTGCGTTTCTTCTAAGCCTGTCACTTCCTGCAGTTCATACAATAGAGCTGTGCAGTCAATCATTACAGTTAAACAATCACTACAAATCTGATTATATATATATAAACTAAATACTGTATATGCAAAGGTAAATATAGCAATAACTGTCAAAAATATGTGGAGGTCCTAATACATGTATAAATGTCAACAAAATTAAAGAACAATTTTAAATGAGAAATGTCTGTTGCTAAATAATATTGTTTAATAGCTTGCTGTATGTTTAGGCATATTAGTGTTTTAGTGTAGTGTCAGTTGTAACTATAGTATACTATAGTACAGTATAGTTTGTATAATATAGTATAATCCAATATAGTAAGGAATAGGCATTGCACAGTGTTATATAGAACAGTTCCGCATAGTATAGTTATAGAATAGTAATAGTATAGTATAGTATAGTATTAGTATAGTATAGTATTAGTATAGTATTAGTATAGTATAGTATAGGATAGTATTAGTATAGTATAGTATAATCGAATATAGTAAGGAATAGGCATTGCAGTGTTATATAGAACAGGTCCGCGTAGTATAGTTATAGAATAGTACAGTATAATATAGTATAGTAAATTATTAGTATTAGTATAGTATAATCGAATATAGTAAGAAATATGTATTGTACAGTGTTATATAGAACAGTTCTGTAAAGTATAGTGTAGTGTTGTATAGTATATTATAGTATATATAGTATAATCGAATATAGTAAGGAATAGGTATTGTACAGTGTTATATAGAACAGTTCTGTATAGTATAGTTATAGAATAGTAATAGTATAGTATAGTATTAGTATAGTAAAGTATTAATATTAGTATTAGTATAGTATAATCGAATATAGTAAGAAATATGTATTGTACAGTGTTATATAGAACAGTTCTGTATAGTATAGTGTACTGTAGTGTAGTATAGTATATAGAGTATAATCGAATATAGTAAGGAATAGGTATTGTACAGTGTTCTATAGAACAGTTCCATATAGTATAGTTATAGAATAGTAATAGTATAGTATAGTATAGTATAGTATAATCGAATATAGTAAGGAATAGGCATTCCACAGTGTTTTATATAACAGGTCCGTATAGTATAGTATAGTATAGTTGAATATAGTAAGAAATATGTATTGTACAGTGTTATATAGAACAGTTCTGTATAGTATAGTGTAGTATAGTATTAGTATAGTACAGTATAATCATATATTGTAAAGAATAGGCATTGCACAGTGTTATATAGAACAGTTCCATATAGTATAGTTATAGAATAGTAATAGTATAGTATAGTATAGTATAGTATAGTATAATCGAATATAGTAAGGAATAGGCATTCCACAGTGTTTTATATAACAGGTCCGTATAGTATAGTATAGTATAGTATAGTTGAATATAGTAAGAAATATGTATTGTACAGTGTTATATAGAACAGTTCCATATAGTATAGTTATAGAATAGTAATAGTATAGTATAGTATTAGTATAGTATAATCGAAAATAGTAAGGAATAGGCATTCCACAGTGTTTTATAGAACAGTTCCGTATAGTATAGTTATAGAATAGTAATAGTATAGTATAGTATAGTATAGTATAGTATTAGTATAGTATAGTCGAATATAGTAAGGAATAGGCATTCCACAGTGTTTTATAGAACAGTTTCGTATAGTATAGTTATAGAATAGTAATAGTATAGTATAGTATAGTATTAGTATAGTATAGTCGAATATAGTAAGGAATAGGCATTCCACAGTGTTTTATAGAACAGTTCCGTATAGTATAGTTATAGAATAGTAATAGTATAGTATAGTATAGTATAGTATTAGTATAGTATAGTCGAATATAGTAAGGAATAGGCATTCCACAGTGTTTTATATAACAGGTCCGTATAGTATAGTATAGTATAGTATTAGTATAGTATAGTTGAATATAGTAAGAAATATGTATTGTACAGTGTTATATAGAACAGTTCCATATAGTATAGTTATAGAATAGTAATATTATAGTATAGTATAGTAGAATATAGTAAGAAATATGTATTGTACAGTGTTATATAGAACAGTTCTGTATAGTATAGTGTAGTATAGTATTAGTATAGTACAGTATAATCATATATTGTAAAGAATAGGCATTGCACAGTGTTATATAGAACAGTTCTGTATAGTATAATTATAGAATAGTATGAGTATAGTATAGTATAATATAGTATAGTATAGTCGAATATAGTAAGGACTATGTATTGCACAGTGTTATATAGAACAGTTTTGTAAAGTATAGTGTAGTATAGTATTAGTATAGTACAGTATAGTATGATTGAATTTTAAGGAATGTGCATTGTACACTGTTATATAGAACAATTCCGTATAGTGTAGTATAGTATATTATAGTATAGTATTAGTATAGTATAGTATAGTGTAGTATAGTGTAGTGACGTATAGTATAGTGTAGTATAGTATAGTGTAGTGTAGTATAGTATAGTATAGTATAGTATAGTGTAGTATAGTGTAGTATAGTATAGTGTAGTATAGTGTAGTATAGTATAGTGTAGTATAGTATAGTGTAGTATAGTATTGTGTAGTATAGTATAGTGTAGTATAGTGTAGTATAGTATAGTGTAGTATAGTATAGTGTAGTATAGTGTAGTATAGTATAGTGTAGTATAGTGTAGTATAGTATAGTGTAGTATAGTATAGTGTAGTATAGTATTGTGTAGTATAGTATAGTGTAGTATAGTATAGTATAGTGTAGTGTAGTATAGTATAGTATAGTATAGTGTAGTATAGTGTAGTGTAGTATAGTGTAGTATAGTGTAGTATAGTATAGTATAGTACAGCATAGTGTGTTCAGTTTGGCATGGTATGGTATTGTATAGTCTTACATAGAACTGTACCAAATAGTATAGTATATAGCACAATATAGTATGCTGTAGTTTTGTACAGCATTATATGGTTTACAGTATAGTATATGCCACTGTAGTATGTTCCATTGTACAGTGTAGTACAGTAAACTATAGTCCAGGACAGTACAAAATGGTATGGTACAGTATTCTACTGTATTATGATGGATTGTGCAGTATAGTATAGTATAGTATAGTATAGTATAGTATAGTATAGTATAGTATAAAATAGTGTAGAATGGCAAAGTATAGTAATCAGGACATATATGTTACAATCATATACACTGTAATATGCTGTGATGTGTGGAGTCTGAGTGGGATTGTTGTGTCTTCCAGCCTGATTGAGTTCTTCAGTAAGATGAAGAAGTGGCAGGACATGGCGAATCTGCCCAGAGACTTCCAGCAGAGCACAGAGAAACTGGAGAGGAACTTCACCGTCACCTCCGTCATCTTCAAGAAATACCTGCCATTATTCAGAGACATCTTCAAGACACCCACAGACGAGCAACCCAGAACACACCGGGGCAGAAAACAGCGGTACGACAGACTGATGATAAACCATTGTGTACTGCTGGAGGCTGTTTTTGCCTCACTGACTTCCATTATAACCACATTTTGTGATTGCGAAGCCCTGACAGCATATAATCATGCATTCTTGATTGTTGCTGGTTTTCCCTGTTGGGAAGAGGCATGAAGAGTAGAGGAGTAAAAATGCAGTAAAATGACACACTGTCCCTCTTCCGAATAGGGAAAACCTCATTGTGTGAATGATCTCATATTTGTGTTTCCAGACGTCATCCCTGCACCGTCACTGAGGTCTTCAACTTCTGCTGGATCCTCTTCATACACGCTAAAGGTACAGAACCACTACATTTATAAACATCTCAATCTGCACGCTAGCTCCTGAACTCTCTCATCAGAAGGTCGTGTCCCTGAAGTTGGGCACTAATAAGGGCACTGATGAAGTCGGTTCACTACACATTGGGACACACTGAGTGACATGAGAGCATCCTCATTGTACATCATCAAAACTGGAGTTTGTAAACACATTCACACACACTCATGCAGTACGACCAATTTCACAAGTTCACACGCACAGATATTTGACTGAATATGCGTATTTGGCGTGCTGTCCGGGGAGAGGGCTCTGAGCTCGGGAAGACACCCTAACTCGTGTAAATCGCCTTATCAGGATAGAGAGATAGGGTCCTAGCACAGTGTCTAGCCCGGCTCCATAACAATCCCCCCTCAGATTTAAGTAGGTATCAGGTTTAATAGTGTGGAGTTGGATTGGTGGAGGGATGCTGAAGTCAAGAGAAAGCGGAGGTATGACGTGTTTGACTATTTATATAGGTTTGGTCTTGAGCTGATTGGATAATAGAATAATTGTCTGTGATAAATTAGCCTCGTCAAAGACTAAGTGTGCTCCTCCCGAAATTTGTTTATAAAACATTACTTAGTTAATCCAATTCCCCTATGTGTTTGGACTGTGGGTGGTGAATCGGAGCACCCAGAGGAAACACACACCAACACGGGGAGAACATGCAAACTCCACACTGAAATGCTAACTGACCCAGCCGGGACTTGAACCAGCGACCTTCTTGCTGTAAGGCGACAGTGCAAACCTATCTAGCCATGTTTGTTCACGTTAAAAATAAATAAATAGTGGATTCTTTTTAGAAAAACGTCTCTCGTTTGTCACTATGTTGGATGATTTGGGTCACGTCATTCCATACCTGCCAACACTCCCGTTTTTCCCGGGAGTCTCCCGTATTTCAGACCCGTCTCCCGTATTGTTCTGTCTCCCGGTGAACTCCCGGAATTCCCCCGCCCCCCGCTCCTCAGCATTTTGGTACAGTCCGGGCTGAAAGTTGGTGCTTGTGCTCTTCCGGTTGCGCGCCCCCATCTTCCCAAACCTCTCACTCCTCCCGCTCCCCGCTCTTCAGTTTGCGCCAGTGTTGCCAACTTAGCGACAAATTTTCAAAAAAGCGACTAGCGACTTTTTTGTGTGTTACTGGCGATTTTTATAGACTGTCGTTTGTCCATTACTGTACCGTCCCTACTCTTCTCAACGAGCCTCCGCTGCAGCCTGAGAGCAGAGCACCTCTCAGCGTACCGACGGCAAATGATTTAGAACAGGTGGCAGTTTGAAGGTATTTCCCTTGTACAGTCAACCCGATCTGCTTCTCCTTTATTTTAACAATTTAATTTGACCGTTTATTCTTGTTGCACAATCAGAGATGTTTTAAGTGAGAGTTTCAGAACTTGTCTGAGTATATTACGTATGAGCAGGGGAGGAGTGGACATTTTAAAAGTGGGGGGGACAGCTGTATGAAATCCAAAAGTTTACATTCTTAATCACCGGAATCTTAATTCGGAATCGGAATCTTAATCTCCCAGAATTTACAAACCAAATGTTGGCAGGTATGCGTCATTCATATTTTGTGCTTCCAAACTTCCGTTAAGGGCACGTACACTCACCGGCCACTTTATTAGGTACACCTGTCCAACTGCTCGTTACCATACATTTCTAATCAGCCAATCACATGGCAGCAACTCAATGCAATTAGGCATGTAGACATGGTCAAGATGATCTGCTGTAGTTCAAACAGAGCATCAGAATGGGGAAGAAAGGGGATTTAAGTGACTTTGAACGTGGCATGGTTGTTGGTTGTTAGTGCCAGACGGACTGGCAAAATGGTCCGAAAAAAAAGAAAATATCCAGTGAGCGGCAGTTCTGTGGGCACAAATGCCTTGTTGATGCCAGAAGTCAGAGGAGAATGGCCAGACTGGTTCCAGCTGATAGAAAGGCAACTCAAATAAGCACTCGTTACAAGAGAGGTCTGCAGCCAATCCAATTGAGCATCATGTCACAGCTACAGCCTACCTGAGTATTGTTGCTGACCATGTCCATCCCTTTATGACCACAGTGTCTCCATCTTCTGATGGCTACTTCCAGCAGAATAACGCACCATGTCATAAAGCGCCAATCATCTCAGACTGGTCTCTTGAACATGACAATGAGTTCACTGTACTCAAATGGCCTCCACAGTCCCCAGAGCTCAATCCAATAGAGCACCTTTGGGATGTGGGGGAATGGGAGATTGGCATCATGGATGTGCAGCAGACAAATCTGCAGCAACTGTGTGATGCTATCATGGAGCAAAATCTCTGAGGAATATTTCCAGTACTTTGTTCAATCTATGCCACGAAGGATTAAGGCAGTTCTGAAGGCAAAAGTGGGTCCAACCCGATACTAGTAAGGTGTACCTAATAAATTGGCCAATGAGTGTATATATTGTTTATCGATGCACCTTGATTTCACTGTGCATTATGGGGCTTTTCAGGGCGTTAAACATTTTGTGCACTGGAAGTATTTTGTGATTTGGCCTGATCAGTGCACTGGCTAGTGAACAAGGGTGCTGATTGAGACGCACACATACAGTGTTGATCATAAATAATGTATATTACTGTAAAAAAACAGTTTCAGTTTTGTGTTGAACAGGACAACTGTGTGTGTTTGTGTGTCTGTGTGTGAACGCTAAAGGGATTATGATGAGAGCAGTTTATTATTGAGCTTTTTCCTCCTCCACTGGTCAAACGCTCAACAGCAGCTCAGCATCTGATTGGCTGAGATTGCTGAGGGTTGATCATGTGACCCGTGTGATTAACTGGGCCGGTTCAGGCATGTTTGATTCAGTCAGAGATCAGCAGGACAGCAGTTCTTCACTGCTGAATATATGAACACAAATCAGCAAAATCATCCGATCAGCGCTTTATTTCTGTCCAGCTGCAAGATCAGACATGCTGAACTCACTTGATCCAGTCTGAGGTGGACATTAAATGGGGGAAAAGAGAAATCCCAGGAACCATGTGTATATGCACACACACATGTATAAATAAAAATCAAACAGAAAAAAAAGAATAAAGCTTAATTTTCATGCATTCATTTATTTTCCTTCGACTTAGTCCTTTATTTATCAGGGGTCGACACAGAGGAATGAACCGCCAACTGTTCCAGCATGTTTTACGTAGCGGATGCCCTTCCAGGCGCAACCCAGTACTGGGAAACATCCATACACACTCATTCACACACATATACTACGGACAGCTTACCCAATTCACTTATAGCACTTGTGTTTGGACTGTGGGTGAAACCGGAGCACCTGGAGGAACACACACCAACATGGGGAGAACATGCAAACTCCACACAGAAATGCCAACTGACTCAGCCGAGGTTCGAACCAGCGACCTTCTTGCTGTGAGGCGATTGAGCTAACACTGTGCCTTGTTTGTCTTGTTTTTTTCCTGTAACATATACATTTGGGCTACTCATTTTTGGACCGTTATCGTAAATTATTTAGTGAGATTAGCTCCAGATTTGGCTTCAGTGCTGACTAATATAATGTATTTGATTAGATTGTTTTTCAACACCTTTCTACACATAATAGCTTTAATAACTCATTTCTAATAACTGATTTCTTGCATCTTTGCCATGATGACAGCACATAATATTTGACTAGATCAGGGGTGCCCAAACTTTTTCGTTTGAAGGGCCAAAAACCAAATATCACGGAGAGCCATGGGCCGAAGATAAACATACCAAACTATTTTACATTAAAGTTGCCATGGGTCATTTTCCTAATTTATTTCCTAATATTTAAAAATGGAATAGAAAACATTACTTTGAAACTTACTGCAATAAAAACATAAACAATCACATTTATAAGACAGTGGAGTTCAATTCTGGATACATTGGTCAAGCAGAATCTACCTTGACTTGCTCACCAAAGTCTCTGCATTGTCCTCTATTCGTCGGCTGACAGTACAGTATTTACATTTTAAACTAAATTACAGCATTTAAATTGACACATTTCATTTCAGTCAGCTTTGTTGTAGCTTAACAATAAAACAAACAAATAAAAGGTTACGTTAAATTTGAAATGACAATCTCTACCTCCCCATCATTCTCCCTCTCTTCTTAGATGGGATGGCGGGCCAAATTAAAGGTTACCATGGGCCAACTTTGGCCCACAGGCCCTAGTTTGGGGATCTCTGATTTCTCAAGATACTAGTATTCACTTAAAGTGACATTTAAAGGCTTAACTAGGTTAATTAGGGCAAAGTTAGGGTAATTAGGCAAGTCATTGTATAACAGTGGTGTGTTCTGTAGACCAGCGGTTTCTAACAGAGGGGTCCCAGCCCCCAAGGGGGCCTCAGTGAGCTCTGTGGGGGGTCGTGTCATATTTTTTACATTTTTTAGCAGTGGACAGTTAGGAGAATGATAATGTTGCCTTAGTTCATTTTATCCCCTGGCTGACCAAAAAGTTGACAAATTTGTAATTCATCCTCCACAAAAAAGATCGAGTCTCAGATTCGCCTTCAGCAGCTAATAATAATGACCCAAGCATACTGGACCCAGGTGAGGAAGCTTCAAACATTTCGGGTCGCAGCGCTAGCAATACTGGAAACACGAAATGCAGGAAAAACCAAGATAGTTACCTGAGCTATGGTTATAATTCAATTTTCTCGAAGCAAAGAGTCCCTGACCCAGCTACAGTGTATTATCTGCGCCAAAGTTCTTGCTAACGAATGCATGAGGCCAGGGGTGGACTGGGACCAAAATTCAGCCCTGGCAGGTGATCACCAGTGACAGTTGACGGTTCCGGTTTTCACGAAAGGTGGGGGGGGTGTTGACGGTCACAGTTTTCACGAAGAGTGGGGGGGGATTGTTAACGGTTCCCGTTTTCATGAATAGTGAGAAGTGGGTGGGGGGTTGACAGTCCCGGTTTTCACGAAAAGTGTGTGTGTGTGTGTGTGTGTGTGTGGGGGGGGGGGCGGGTTTTCACGAAAAGTGTGTGTGTGGGGGGGGGGGTTTTCACGAAAAGTGGGGGGGGGGAGGGTTGTTCACGGTACCGGTTTCCACGAGAAGTGGGTGGGGGGTTGACGGTCTCGATTTTCACGAAAAGTGGAGGGGGGGGGTGACAGTCCCAGTTTTCACAAAAAATGGGCGGAGGGGGCTGGGGGGTTGACGGTCCCGGTTTTCACGAAAAGTGGGGGGAGGGTTGTTCACGGTACCAGTTTCCACGAAAAGTGGGTGGGGGGTTGACGGTCCCGGTTTTCACGAAAAGTGGGGGGGAGGGTTGTTCACGGTACCGGTTTCCACGAAAAATGGGAAGTGGGTGGGGGGTTGACGGTCCCGGTTTTAATGAAAAGGGTGTGGGGGGTTGACAGTCCTGGTTTTCATGAAAAGTGTGGTGGTGGGGGGGGTGGGGGGGTTGACGGTCCCGGTTTTCATGAAAAGTGTGTGTGTGTGTGGGGGGGGGGGTGTTTACAGTCCCGGTTTTCATGAAAAGTGTGTGTGTGTGTGTGGGGGGGGGGGGGGGGGGGGGGGGGGGCTTGTTGGGGGGGGTGACGGTCCCGGTTTTCACGAAAAGTGGGGGGGGGGGGGGTTGTTCACGGTACCGGTTTCCACGAAAAGTGGGAAGTGGGTGGGGGGTTGACGGTCTCGATTTTCACGAAAAGTGGAGGGGGGGGTGACAGTCCCAGATTTCACAAAAAATGGGGGGGGGGGGGGGGGGGGGGGGGGGGGTTTTCGGGGCAGCCCGGCCCAAAAAATATGCAGATGGTCAGTCCGCCCCTGCATGAGGACATTCATTAATAAGACATCAGCAGATTACTAATACCCAATTACGAGCGGTTGGGAGCCACTGCTGTAGATGATCCAAAACTAATATTGCTTAAGGGGGCTAATAATATTGACCTTAAAATGGTTTTAAAACAATTAAAAACTGCTTTTATTCTAGCCAAAATAAAACAAATAAGACTTTCTCCAGAAGAAAAAACATTATAGGAAATACTGTGAGAAATTCACTGCTCTGTTAAACATCATTTGGGAAATATTTGAAAATAAAAAATAATGCACAGGAGGGCGAATAATTGTGACCTCAACTGTAGATATGAAGGCAAATAGTAAACTTCCATGTAAAAGCAGAAGCAGCACAGCAGGAGTGCATTATTTCCTCACATGCGTCACTTAGCAACCAGCAGCACAGATGACAAGTCAGGGCTTGCCTGTGTTTGGGTGAAGCCCAGTTTCTCTCTGTGCTCCTGAACTAGAGGAACAATCCTTCATTCTGCAGAAACACACACATCGAGCTTTAAAGATGCAGAGCCTTCATATCTGAGGGATGACAGAGAGAAACATGTACTGTAAGTAACTTGACTGACATTAACTTGACAGCTTGATATGCAATACACGTTCTTGTGCATTTGAAAATCGTTGCTTTAATATAAATACTATTATTATTATAAAATTATAATTATTTTTCAAATGTTTCTTAAGTGGGGTGGCGCCTCACAGCAAGAAGCTCGCTGGTTCGAGTCTCAGCTGGGTCAGTTGGCATTTCTGTGTGGAGTTTAGATGTTCTCCCTGTGTTGGTGATGGTTTCCTCCGGATGCTCTGGGTTCCCCCACAGTCCAAACACATGCGCTAATTGATGAACAAAATTGTTCATAGTGTATGAGTGTGTATGGGTGTTTCCCAGTACTGGGTTGCAGCTGGAAGGGCATCCGCTGTGTAAAACATATGCTGGATAAGTTGGCGGTTTATTGTGCTGTGGCGATCCCTGATTAATAAAGTGACTAGCCGAAAAAAAAATGAATAATTGAATGTTTCCCAAGTGATAGTAGTAACAGAACTAGGATATTTTGCACAGTATTTTCTATTATATTGATTGAAAATATGATATGGATATTATTACTTCTGGAGAAATTTGTTTTAGTTTGGCTGGAATAAAAAAGCATTGCAGTTTAAGCTCAATACTAGTATCTTGCAAAATAACTAATTAAATATGATATTAAGTACTGGGTTGCCGCTGGAATAGTCGGCGATTCATTCCGCTGTGGCGACCCCTGATAAATAAAGGGAGTAAGCTGAAATTAAAATGAATATTATTAAGTTATTAAAACTATTATGTCAAAAAATGTGGGAAGTATTAAAAAAATAATCAAAATTGTACAGGAGGGCAAATTATTTTGCTAATTTTACTACAAATAACTAAACAACAGGAAGTAACATGATGTTTTTCTGCCAAAAAATGTTTGTAACATGCTTCAATAATCGTTTTTATTATTATTATTATTATTATTATTTTCTTCATATTTTTATTACTGCATGAATTTAAACACAGAATTTACTTGGCATTTTATGTCAATGTCAATTTTATGTTATTAGCAGGGCTTGACATTTACTTTTTTGATCACCAGCCACGGTGGCTAGTAGTTTTCCAACATTACTAGCCACTCACCATTTTCACTAGCCACAATTTTATTGTTGGGAAAATATATTTTATACACATAAATATGACTTTGACCTGCTAAAATGACTTGATTTAGATGTTGCGTTATCTCCACATGCCTCATTCATTTCACTTTTTGTGTGTCGTGTATAAGCTTGCTAAATGTTCATGAGCTAATGGGTCATGGTTTCATAGTATTACAATTAGTTTTTATTTCACATCATTTTCAGAGCTCAAAATGAAGGATTTACCAAATTTATCTCTGACCACACCAAACATAAACAATTCATTATTTCTTAGCCACAAATTTCAAATGTGTTAAAACAAGCATAATATAGCTGTTTACTATACTTTTTATTTAACAAAACATATCCACAGTAATCTGTCCTGGCTAAAGGTCCCAGATCAGCAGTTAACTACACATAAATGGGGAGTAATCTCCAATTAAAGCAATGTTATTGTAAAAAAATAAGATAATTAAACCACATTACGCAAAAGAAAGCAGGTAAAAAAACATACCGTGTGATAATGAAAGGATTATAACGCACACGGTTAACGTTGGACCCATAAATAATCTGTTCAAATAATGGTGAAAGTGAAAGAAACCGGTGCTGCTTACAAAAATACAAATCTGGAGCTCTTGAAAGCAGCAGTACTGTGGGTGCATGTTCATCACTTTTTGTCTAGTCTATTTGAAAGAGAACCGATCACATCAGCTGTGTTACTAGACAGAGTTGCGTCACGCAAGGAAACGAGAGCGCGCACGCGTTTTAAACAGTCGCGCGCATCAACTCAGCTGCGAGAGATCATCCTTTCATTCGGTATTCATCTGCTTTTTTATTGCTCACGCGAACGCAATTATTTTTGTCAGTCGTGTTGCTTCTTACTTCTAAGATCGCCTTTACATGCATATTGGACCATCCTTATTGTCGAACTCTGCTTTTATGAATTATTATCCGGGAAAATTATTTTCAACCAGCCAAAGTGGCTAGTGGGAGCGCCTGTCTTACCCGCCACCACTGAAATCTACCCGCATTTGGCGGGTTGGGCGGGTGTAATGTAAAGCCCTGATTATTAGCCTTTTTAGCTGATCAATAAGGCGTCAAGAAGGTTGCTCTTAAAGAGACAGTTCATCCAAAAGTAAAAATTCTGTCATCATTAGTCTTGAAAATAAACTGTAAAAGATATGGACGTAGTATCCAAGACGCCACCCATAGGTTTCTGAAGAACGCAAAAAGAAGCTACAAGTAGGCGTGGCCAACCGTCGCCATTTTGTTCGCACGGCATCGCACTGACCTGGGGTAACCAACCATGGGCTCTTCAAAAATAGTCTGTGTTAGTAAATGCAAGGCTATTGATGAAATCCAGGCAGAACACTGTATGACAACGCTTCAGATGACTGTTCTAGAGCCTACAGCTAATCAATCTGTCAGATTCTGGAGTGCTTTACAAGTCTAAAGTCTAAATGATCTTAAATAAAGCAAATACATTTATAGAGATGGTATATAATAGGGGTGTAACGATACTTCGAACCGAACCGAAATATCGCGATACACCAACCACGATACGTATCGCGAAACTCTCGTGGCGTACCGCGATACTCTCACGCCCCCTGCTGCCCATTGTTGAGGTTGACGTCACTTGTCTCTAACTAATTAAACCAAATTTAAGCACATATTTATTTGATCACATTGATTAAATTGTATTAGTAATGAGGTTTTGTTCTAAATATTATATTCTAAAGTTAGTATTTTCCAAGTGCATGTCATGTCATGTGAGTGCGCGATCACTCGATTACTGCAT
Organism: Danio kyathit; assembly: GCA_903798195.1. NCBI lineage: Eukaryota > Metazoa > Chordata > Actinopteri > Cypriniformes > Danionidae > Danio > Danio kyathit. Next base: position 42,479,539 of record LR812543.1, read on the forward strand.
GGTTTCCGCTACATTCATTCTTCCATGGCAGGGCGCCACACCAAAATTCACCCCGCCACTGACTGATGCTTGCGCGCCGATTTTCTCTGTTGGTGCACGGGATTCTTGCGTGCCCTCGTGTATACTCTGCTCAAGTGCGCTTTCAAAAACAAGCAGCTGAAGTGCGATTTAGTGTGTTTAGCATCACGCATCAGTAACTGACTGACAGGTGCATGCAGCGTGTGAGGCTGGCAAATACGAACGCTTTCAGTTAAGATGAACACAGTTTCCATAATTATACTTTATAGATAACAGATAATGCTTTATAATACTTTAAAATGTATAGATGAGGTTATCTTGATGGAGTTTATAGCCGTTTCACTTTACTTCAGGGAGCATTTATGCCGCTCTGGTCTATTGGAGACATTCATAAATATCTCTAGCAAATCTAATGAAGGTTGGAGACATACTTGTTACATAAACACACTAAGGAGCACTTGAGCGGAGTATATATGGGGGCACGCAGGAGTTTTGTGCATGGACGGAGAGAATAGGCGCGCAGGCAATATATTGACATTGCAGTTTTCAGCGCCGTGCACCGCATTCTTCCCTATACTGAACTGTAGAATAAAATAAATACAAATATGACATTCACCTCTTACCTGATGTCTTTAACAATACATTTTCTATGTGTTTGCAAAATGGAAGTCGTAAGACATCTTCCCTATCCACTTTACTCTGAGAAAAGAGTGAACTTGAGGAGGTATAGCTCAATGTAACGGGAAATAGCTGAGCCAAAAACTAACAAACAAATCAATCAAAATAAAAATGTACAAAAATCACAAAAATATCTCAGAGTGGGCAAAAGTAATGCTAAATAATTTTGCCCAAACGAAAGTTAAGCAAAAAACAACGAAAATCATAATCATGTTGACAAAATACACGAAAAACGAGATCAAAGGAAGATGCGCTCTTCTCCGCTTTTCCTGACGGGCTTTTTAGATCCCCGCGCCACGATGCCCAGTGATGATAGATCGTCTCCTGACCAATCAGCTGTCGTGAAGGTGGACATTAAGAAATGACAGGCACGGAGAGAGAGAGAGAGTGAGAGATAGAGAGAGAGAGAGAGTGAGAGCGAACGGGAGGCTAAAATACAACCAGCTAGAACCGTAACATTAGTTTCAGACAAAACTGCAGTGTATTCTCTTTGCTTGCGCGCCGACTTCCTCTGTTCGTGCGCAAAACTTCTTGCACGCCCTCAAATATACACGCTCAAGTGCAGATCTTTATGTGGGCTTTCAAATAACCGCTGCTGAAGTGCGATTTAGTGCGTTTTTGTGCGTTTGCGACATTAACGGGTCCTGGGGTGGAGTGAGGCGGCTATAGACTCCAGCAAGATAAAGTCATTGTATGCAGAGGCCATTGACATTATCAGTTAAGTATAATTATGGAAACTGTGTTCATCTTAACTGAAATTAACTGAAATATTTCATATGTTCTTAGAGAGGACAAGCCTGTTTATCTTTCACTATAGTCTACACTGCAGTTATTTATTTAATTTAGTTTACTTTCTTAAGATGGCTGCACTAAAGAGAATTGTTTTTTCTGACTACTCTATATTGGAGGTATTTATTTCATTTTTGTTGTTTACTCTGGTATCCTGACTGTACTAAAATGTGATGGCAAAGTTAATAAAGAAAAAGTTTAGTTGTTCTTGTTATTAAGTTATTCTATTGTTCCTTAGCATTACTGTTAAGATGACATCAACCCTAACCCCACAGCAAACAGAAACCGAACCGAACCGAACCGTGGCTCCAAAAACCGTGAACCGAACCGTGCCTTTGATTGTATCGTTTACACCCCTAGTATATAAGTATATAATTTCACTCACCTGGGAAATGGAGGCTACTTGAATGGTTTGTGAGCACAATTAAGTGCACACAGCATGCGTATCATCTGATAATTTTAGGAAAGTAATTCCAAAAAGGCAACTGACTGTGGTAAAGCCACATAAAACATCACAAAAATACGATGAATAAGCCGAGTTCATCAGCCGAATCAGCTGAGGTGACCGTTGACGGCGACAGCGAGACGTAGTTGTCACTCAAGTGGCCACGCCCTTAATTATGCAGACTTAATATAACTTAAAATCACAAGAAACGGATGAGGTTATAAAAAAATTCACCCCCTCACAGTTGTCATGAAGGGTAATATTAGCTATATGAACCAAAATCATTCTTTGTACCAGGCTGTAAACACTTTTATTCTGCTGTAAAGTCGGCCATTTTAACAGTGGGCTCAATAGAAAGCTGCTCTACTGTATTATGGAACCAGGACTAGCGGAATTTCCATGAATTGCAGTTTCAGTAACTTCCATATTAGCTTCACGAGGGAGAGCGGGAGGTTGCCGCTGTAGCTCCGCCCTCTTATGAAAAGACCCAATCTCATTTGCATTTAAAGCGACAGTCACCAAAACACTAGGATCAAAGCCTAAATAGGTCAGTTTCAGAAAGTTATAAAACATTATTAGTCTGGTATTTTGAGCTGAAAACTTCACACACCACTCTAGAGCAGGGGTGGGCAAACTCGGTCCTGGAGGGCCGGTGTCCTGCATAGTTTAGCTCCAACTCTAATCCAACACACCTGAACATGCTAATCAGTGTCTCCAAGATCACTCGAAATCTATAAGCAGGTGTGTTTTGATCAGAGTTGGAGCTAAACTGTGCAGGACACTGGCCCTCCAGGACCGAGTTTGCCCATCCCTGCTCTAGAGACATCAGAGACTTATCTTACATCTTGTTAAAAGGCGCATAATAGGTCCCTTTAAACTATATAAGTTAACCTGGAAGCCTATAAATCCAAACACTGTGGCGTAGCAGCACAGGCTGATATTTGCAGACTTTTCCTGCTGTCTGTCTGCTTGATATATGTTCATACTGTGATCGCCAGCGCTTTCCTGCTCAACACTATTGTGCTCAGTTCTGTTCTGCTTTAGACACATCTTTAGTTTCATTTGAGGAAAGAAGTTCATACCAAACTTCACTTTTTAAATACAAAGCTTCCAGTCAGGCTCCTAGAGAGTTATGTTAAAAAACACAACATCAAATCATTCATTCATTCATTCATTTTCTTTTCAGCTTAGTCACTTTATTTTTAAATTCACTTTATTATCTAAAACAGAATGTATGTACTTTTATTCACCTAGGCGAAAATTGTCTATATCCTATCCTATCATTTTCTCAAATCAAAAACTTTCCATTGTATCCACATATCAATATTTGGGAATCAGTCTGGACTTTCACCTCACTTATTGTGCCCATGTTCAAATGTTTATAAAAAGCTGAAACAAAAGCTATTTGTTTATGGGCAAATTAGAACAAATTTGTCTTTTTCTGTTTCTGAAACGTATCTTCATGCCATAATCTTGTCTACCTTTGTCCTTACTGTTTGCCTGTTTGGTCTCTCTAAAACAAATGATATCTTGGAGCCAATAGCTAGATTGTACAATAGGGCTTTTAAGAGATCCACAATAGACTTTCTGGATGGACACATCACTGTTTTTGCTCTATCACTCTCTAATGCTTTATATCATTTAAAAATTACATTATGAATACAGGGATTAAAACTGTATTATAAAATTTTTAATTGTGCCACCTCAGCAGCCCTTTGTGCTTTGATACCAAAATTTAATACAAGGACTGATCGTTCCACCAGATCTGCAACAAATGGATGTTTTGCCAGTACCGGCTTTTAAAAACTGTTATGGACAGAGATCTTTCTTTTATGTATTCACAAAAGCCTGGAATGAGATCCCACTACATATAAAAACAATACCAACATTAAGACATTTTAAAAAATCCCATGCTCATCATCTGATGGTCAACTATCGCTGTAGCCACTGAGTTAGTAGCCTGCTTTCCTCTATTTTGTATGTTTGGTAATTGTTTGTATTGTTCTCTTGTGTTGATGGATGCTGTGTCTGTATGTTTCTATGTTCTGCAGAGCAGGAACCTGCTGAAAAACAGCATTCATGCTGAGTCAGGCCCGATTATCTTTTAATCTTTTCCTGTTTAAAAATTATAAAATAAAT